>JAVLUZ010000341.1:3534881-3697612 GCA_036768485.1 Mermis nigrescens | reverse complement strand
GCCAATGGATAGTGCTTGATGAGAAACGTCAAAAAATGGTGTTTTTATCGCCATACCACCATTTTTGAGGCCATTTTTCGACCTTCAAAAAAATCTTGCACCCCCCCAGAATTTTCTTTGCTGCCCACGTATGGTGGTCACCCTTTTTTATTATAGGTACAACGTAAGCCTCCCCTCCAAATGACTGGGATATCACCTGGATAAAAAGAAACAGTAAAAATAACTGATAAGGGGTTAAAGAAGATAATAAGCTAATTTTTTGACAAAAAAGTTACTTAATCCATCAGGCGTAATCGAAGTCGAATTTTTCAACTTAGCAATCGCCCATGAGACATTATTTTCGTCAAAGACGATGTTCGAAATAGAAAAATGCTTCGCTTCTGGAAAACAAAAGAATCGTTAATTTCATCATTGGTAAATACGAAGAAGTAGTGATGATTAAACATATTAGTTTTCAAAAAATATCAGTTACACATTATTGCCGGTGGAAGTAGGAGGTGGAATGCTTCGAGAATTATTTAAACGATTATTTACGAATCTAAAAAGATTCCAGATCGCTATGTTGCAATAAATTACTTTTCGTGAGCAAAAATGATTGTGAATTTCTTTGCGTAAAACTTTACGGTGATTACGATACCTTTGTTTATATAATTGTACGATATTTTGTATTTTTTCCATAAAAGTCGTTTTGGCAAATAATTTTCGTAAGACTTTAGGGTATGAAAATTTGAAGGCTTTACTTTGACTTTGGGATCAAAAGTAAAAATAAGAGGCCTAAGACATTTAAAAATACATTATACATGTCGTTAACATTCAGACAAGTAGAAAAAAGAGTAAGGCCAGAAATAATAGAAAGAAAGCTACCAATACTAAAATAGTCTGCTTGAAAATTAAGTGAGATTCTACATAATAGCAGGTGGAGTTATCAGACTTTCAATAGATATGAAATTGTGGTCGCTTGTAGAAAAGGAGGGTAGTACTTTAACATTAAAAACATTATTTGCTGCAAAAATAAGATCAATAATATTTGTATCATACGTTTGATCTAAAAGTAATTGTCCTAATCCCGGGCGAAAAACGGTTTCGTAAATACGAATTTGTTAGCAGAATCGGATGCGAAGGTACTCTAAGGCCCGACTCAATTTTTGGTAAATTCAAATCTCGTTAGATAATTGCGGGATAGGAGCGATTATTTACCCATTCTATCAAGTTACAGATTCTTAAGGCGATGATTTAAATCGTAGTGAGGAGGCCTGCAAATAAGAAGAAGCCTAATTCTATCCTGACCGCTGAAAAATCATCTGATTAAAGAGTCAGATATCTTCGGTTCGTTTCACTTCGATAAAACGAGCACTAAAATGCGATTTTACAAAGACAATGACCCCGCCGCCTCGTTTATTTACTCGATCAGAGCGAAAAATTTGATAATTGTTTTGAGGACATAAAATACTATTATGAATTACTTCGTTTAACCATGTTTCACAACAGAAAATTAAGTCGAAATTGTCACTATCTAACAAATAATATAAATCCCCTAACTTGTTTACTAAACTCTGTGCATTGAATAAAAACACCTAGCAATAATAAGCTTGGAGGGCGACTTATCCTATAAAGAACCGGAATCAACGCGAGCGAAAGATGGAGGAAAGGATGGTTTAGACAAATTGGAACGAGCTGCGTGACGCGTAAGTCTCGCTTCTTTTTGACACAATCGGCAGCAAAGTCTATGAAAAGTCCGTTTCGCCCGAGTTACGTCTTTGTAAAATCGTTAAGAATGCGTTAAAAATGAGGAGAATAAATGACAAAACAATGTTGAAGTGTTGGTCGAACATAAGTCGTATACGATTTAACCAATAACTTTACATTTTTGACATCAGACTAATTATAGCCACTCGATGAAAACCAAAGTGACCTAAGGGCGGCATGTTCATATCTGATGTCATTAGTTAGAAGCCAAGGAGAAAAAGATGTTTTACTGTAGATGGAAAAAGAATGTGTTAAATGATTCGCTCGTTCGCAAAAATTTTCGCCTTTTTTTAGCGCTTTAGGTCGTTTCGTAAAGCGAATTTTTAACCATTCGCTTGAAACAGTGAAAGAAAGCAAATTAAAATGGCGGTTGGGAAAAATAAGCGATTGTCTAAAGCTGGCAAGAAAGGTGGAAAAAAGAAAATGTAAGTCGGTAACCTCTTTCTTCCTTTCACCCTGGCTGGTTGATTAGTGCGTAAGGTATTCCTGTCATTGGTACAGGCCACGGTTTATTTTTCGTATGCGGCGAAGATTTTTCCGGATGTTCAAAGACTTGTGGGGGCGTCTTTATACAAGTACAGAAAATTTTCGGGACCACCGTTTTTTCCCAGCGATTTGGTTGACATAGACCAGACCCAAAATTTTTCCACTATTTCCGACCTTTTTTCACCTTTTTTGGGAGGTTTAAAAATGTTAAAAATAGAGCGCCTGTGTTGAAAAAACAGTGTTTTTTTACGTAGAAAATTTTATGTACACATGCAATAGCGGTGTTTGATGCACTTTTCGGGCTAAACTTAAGAATATGGTACTTTCGGAAAGGAGCAAAACGAATATGGAATGCCAAATTTTTTTGATAAAATGATAGAACATGATAAATCGAAGCGCGGAAAGAAAATTTGGTGAAAATCTGAGCCATATTTGCAAAGTTGCAGGCAACTCTCGATTTGAGTGTTGCGTGGGACGATTAAACGACTCGATCCAAGGACTTACACATTTGTCAGAAATAAATAATATGGGCTGAAATAACGGAAGGAAGCATAGCAATGAAGGAGAAAAGGGAAAAAAGCGCGGAAAATTTAAAAAAAACTTAATTTTCATATTTTTTGCATGTTTTTTCGGTTTTACTCGAAAATCTAAGTTTTAGCTTCTATTATACTCAGGCTTAGGCTTAGTATATCTAAAAGGTGTTTCAAGCTGCTTAGGTCGAGGTCGCTCCCGCTCAGGTCGATGTATTGATGCTTAGGTCGATGTATAGATGCTCAGATCGATGTATAGATGCTTAGGTCGATGTATAGATGCTTAGGTCAATGTATAGATGCTTGCTTAGGTCGATGCATAGATGCTTAGGTCGACGTAAATTGGGTATCTACATCTGATTCTGCATTCAGCTGTTTGAATCTTCAAATACTTAGGTCGAGAAGATGCTTGTTTAGGTCGAGAAAAGGCTAATTAAAGAAACCCATAGCTTTTGTAATATTGATCATAGACGGATGAAATTTTTTTCCGCGCTTTCTTTTAACATGTTCTAAGTACTGAGCGAAAAAATCCGCTCTTCTGAAGTTTATTTGTTAGTATTCAGAAAGTACCATATTCTTAAGTTACTCCCACTTTTCGTATAAAAATTTCGCGCCCTACAAGCAATATCACGATCAGTATACGTTATTTGGCACTTATTCAGTTCAGGAGGTACAGGGTTTTTTGACTGGTTTTTTCGAATTTTTACAACACAGAAAACCTATTATAGGTATGTTAAACACGCTGATCACGAATTTTATAATGATTTTTCACAAAAATGCCAAAATTTTTCAGTAGATTCATGTGACTGACCAAAATGTTGGTGCCAGCGTTTAAAATAAGCCTAAGTAATGGGATGCAACTCGCGTCGCTCGCTCCGCTCGTCGCATCCCATTACTCAGGCTTATTTTAAACGCTGCACTAACATTTCGGTCAGTCCATGATACTAAGCCTAAGCCTAATCAGCTGGTAAACCAGCAAAACATCACGAATACCTTTCAATCTTTATCGAAATTAACCAGCGTTTCTTTAACTACGCTTGTCAATAATTGATATTTTCGTGAAAAATGATTATCAAATTCGTGATCAGCGTGTTAAACATGCCTAGACTAGGTCCTCTATGACTGAAAATTCGAAAAACAGAAAAAAACCTGTACCTCCTAAACTGAATGAGTGCCCGTTATTTATGTTGAAACTTGAATTTCCTTCTTCAGTAAAGCATTTTAGCCAATTTGGCGCGGAGCGCCAGAAAATTTTGAAATTTTAGCTCTCTAAATCATTTTTGCATTACAAAAACTATAACAAGTAAGAATTAAATCAATTCGGCGCGAAGCGCCGAAAAATTTGGAAAATTTTTGAAGTTTTTACTCTCTAAAACGCATTTTTAACATTACAAAAATTTTCCACAAATGCCAACCAAGCCCAAAAATTTTTTCCATTTCTCAAAATTTTGGTTGACAAATAGACCAAAAAGTGGAAAAAACGGTGCTCGGGACTAAAAGCGGAATTTTTGGCGAATATGTGCCCTTAAGCGATTTTTGTAATTCATACATTTTCTGAAAGCTCTTGATGAGACGAGTTCAGAACAACAATAATTTTGATTGGGTCGCGAATATTGGTGGAGTTACCGCTGTTTGAAATTTTCGTTTCGGCATATATATTGTATATAATGCCAAATCAGCATTATTCCAAACTATACATCACTTACTGGACATAGGTAATTTCACGAGCCTGAAAAACAATAATTTAGCTGAAAACAGCACTACATACTCATGATTTAATTCGAAACAATTAATGTCCAGCAATCGACCTAAGCATCTATACATCGACCTAAGCATCTATACATCGACCTAAGCATCTATACATCGACCTAAGCATCTATACATTGACCTAAGCGGGAGCGACCTCGACCTAAGCAGCCTAAAACACCTTTTCAGATATACTAAGCCTAACCCTAAGTATATTAAAAGCAAAAACTTACATTTCCCTATGCTTAAGCATATAGATTTTTCTAACTTTCATGCGCTGTAACTTCGTGAATATTGCCGACCCAATCAAATTTTTTGTTTATATGAGCTCAGGTCATCGAGATCTAACGAAATATGTGTAAACTAGCGAAATTCATTAAGGGCACATATTCGCCAATCTAGCCCTAAAATCTGCAGGAATGACAGAAATTTCCTGGAATTAACTATGCCTTGCGTGAGAATAAGTTAGTTCCTACCTCAGTCTGTACTTTATGATTTTTTTAATTTTACGGTTAGGTTTAAGTGTGATTAGATTTCGGTAAGAGGTACGAATGGCAAACTTTTTGGCGATGATGAAATTCTACTGACGAACTTTTACCTGGACTGAATTCAGAAGACAGATTCAGCTGACTTTGTTATAATTTTAACGTTACGATTTGAAGAGCTTATTTTACATCTTTTCCGGGGCTCTGCCCCTGATTTCGCTGGGTCGCATCAGCGCCTCACCACAGACCCCCTAACCGAATGAGCCCTCAATTGCTTTCTGATATCAACAGGATAGAATGGGTACAGCATTGATTTACTAAAAGGTTATTTGGATTTAATAAAGTTTGTTATGAAGAAAGCTTAAAAGCATCTAATTTAGAGAGGCTTGAACTCTTAGGATTTATTTTGATTTAATTGTTACCTAGATATATCATGTATTGTTATATATAATGTATATTGTTTGTAATATAAATTATATATAATACATATATATTATTGCTACATAGATATATATTACTTATGATAATATACTTTCTGCAGATCCTTATCAGTTTTAAGGTTCTTCGCGTACTAGGAATAGATTTGCAAATCAGATCTATTCAGACAAATTTCGTCTTGTCTGTAAAAGGCATGGTTTTGCTACTAGATCGGCTAGAATTTGGAACAAAGTTCCACAAAATATTCAAAATTCCTTCAAATATTGAGACATTGAAGATAAATTTGAAAAATGTTGATTTTAGAAACTGATGGGTTACACGTGAGCGCAATTTGCTTTTGCCTTGCGTTCATCATATCTCGCAGTTTTTGTATGTACTATGATATCCTTCTTTTAGGAATGTGCCGGGACAGGCTCAGGTTTCTCACCATATAATAGCTCTATATTAGAAGTTTTAGAAGTCAAAAAACGGTTTGAAAAATATCAATGATGCACATGATACGGAATCAGTCAAATTAAGTGACAATTATTAGCGATAAATCATAAATGTGCAACTGTCTTCAGATTTTAAAGTTCATGACTTATTTCCGGGGAGGTAAAAAAATTGAGAGGTGTTTTGAAAGTTCGAAACGAATACCCATATCTCTCAGGATCTAAGCTCTCAATCAATGAATGATGTCAGTTTTTTAAGAAAGTTAGAAATTTTTTGTGATGCTACGTGCTCGTTTTATTTATAGTAAAGACTAATTTTTCCGCTGAAAAGCTAAAAAGTATAAGCATTTTAGTTCAAAGCGTGTATTTTTATGTTTAACATCATTTTCTTCCAATTTTATCTTTAGAATTTCATTAGTTTTCAGTAAAAAACTGTTGATTCATCCATTGATTACGTACATTGCAGTTCTTGGATTTCAAATTGGTCGTGTTTTCCAGCTGTACTGAGCCATAAAAATCGTGGATGTACAAATTTTAAACATCTTTTTCTTGTCAAGATTATGACTGATGCGATAAATATTTTCGACAGCACAAGCTTGATTTTCAAGAAATTTCTTAAAATTGTGAATTAAGAAACAATATTTATATATAATTTTAGGTCAGGACACCTAGAACTGCGATCACAGCATCGAATCTCGCTTCCTTCTTAAGCTGATCCTTTAATTGATTTTAGGCATTCCGTCTGCTCAGAGTTAGCAGATCATCGAATTTCATTTATTTTAAAAGATCTGACAGAATAGAAAAAATTCTTTGTCATCCGATGTAGGCTATTTATTTCGAGATGAGCTATAAAAGGAATAAATATATCAAAAATGTATCAATGATATAATAATTGTAATAGTAACAATAAATAATAATAGATTTATTGATAGTTAACTTAGAAAAAAGGCGGATACGCTGAATTTAAATTGCTTAAGTTGGGTCCAAATCGACATTTTAGCTATAGAAACAATTTAACGAACAAACTTTGCCTTCGAATTCGTCAGTATTCTTTGGTTTCTCGTAATTTTCAAGATTGATTTTTAGAGAAAATCTTAGAGTTTTGCAATCAATTACAAATGTTTTAGCCCCTGCCCGGGGCAAGCCTTGCTCCGGGGTCGGTGCTTGGGATATCCGTACTTTCTTTGCGACGACCTTTGCTTTTATCTGAATAAAGTATTATTATTATTATTATTATTATTATTATTATTATTATTATTATTATTATTATTATTATTATTAGAAGAGGTCCATTGAATTTTCACCATGCTTAAGATATCTGAGTGGCAATATTTACAGAGTGTGCAGCTCTGGGGGTTGCAGAACGTCTTCTTTAATTCATCCTATTGTCCCCCGTTACGTTTTCAAAAAAATTTGGTCGTTCTCCCCCCCCCCGAAACAGAATGCTGGATAGGGGTCCGTGAGTCCAACGTTTCAAAAATTGGTTTGTATTTTATTTTTCTCCATATCAAAAACCACAAAAATCTTCCACATTCTGAACCAAGCCCCAAATTTTTTTATCAGTGTATTGTAGGTACTGATAATAAATTTGTTTTTATCAATCGCTCGCAGATTCAAAAAATTTTTGATCGCGATACTGAATGGGTTTGAAATGATTATGCCTACCTAACTACTTATATTTAAACTAAATTATATAGGAAAATGGCAGACTCGTTATTTTGGTAATTGACCTTGGTCAAGATTATATTTCGATGACGTTAACAGGAATTAACGCAACGCTTTTTCATAACCCTACATCTGACAGGGATGGAATAAATTTTTGTTTGTATGAGATTTTTCTACTTATAATTGGTCTTTTCCATCAAATCATTTTTAGGTTTTTCACCCCTCCTATATTTTTGGCGAAAACATGCGTCTTGGGCCATTTTTTGTTTGGTTTTTTGACATAACTTAAACGTGATTAACCCCTCCCACCCCCCATTTCCTAATGGTCGACTTCCTGTCACATCCACGGCTTTTTTAGCACCGCGCTAGTGAAAGTTGCCATCGCTAATGAAATTTTGGCCGTTAGCGCCATGTGCTAACGGATACGGAGACCTTTTTTGGGCAAGAATATAGTAATTTTAATGCTTTTTTGCTGTATTTTTCAGCAACGATCATAAAAAATTTTCGGCGAGTGTCCTAATTCATGTTTATTTGACCTCTGCGCGCGATTCAAACACTTTACCATCATTCTTTGTGCAATCTAAAAGATCAAGCATTTATCCTGTCTGTATATCAAACGATTTCTAGCACAAGACAGTTACTTTGTGAATACTTTGCACTGTTTTCTATTGTTTGAGAAACATTCGCTTCTTTTTTATCATTCAAAGCATAAGTGCAGTGGCGTCTGTTATCAGATTAATTTAGTATATGACAACCACATAATTATCATTTGTGATGTACATAATAGGTACAAAGATGTCAGCTTGTGCATTTTGAAGTCAATAATTATGGTTTAGCATGAATTTCTTGATTTTCTTAATTTATTCAAATCTAGAAAAAAAGATTTATCAGGATAAATTATTGATTTGCAGAAGATCATATCATGGCATTTACAAACGGCTAAATCAAAAAAGAAAATGGCATGCATTTCTGATTGACACTGGTAAAAACTAGCTTGCTAATAAAAGTCATTGCGTGCTAATGGAAAAATTTTCATTTGCACTAGTGCTAATGGGGATCGTGCTACGCTGATCCCACCCATCCTAAAATTTTGAGCTGTCATGTATCAGTCGTAACCTGCCGCCCATGAGATATTGCTGTTCAGTCATAAAATAAAACAGTAATAAATACCACTTATGCTTTAATATTTTCTATTCGAAAAGTACAATTTTCGCAAGCCTATTTTATTTTCTGCTCTTACGTGTGTTCTTTCGATACCAGTGTATGGTGAATGGTAAGGGTGGCTCTAACATGCCGTAAAAAGATATATTGCTGAACGCTAAGCATTTTTTATTAGAGTCGACCCTTTCTCTCGGAAGGAATGGTACAGCGTGAAAGCTCCTGCCATGTTCACAAATCGCGTGGTTGGACAGACCATTGTTAACCGTACTGCGGGAACAAGTAATTTAAACTTGAGAATCGTCAGCATGTAATAGAATGCATGAAATTCCATAGCTCCACTCCATGCATGTACAGTCAAGCCCAAAATTTTTTTGAAAAGTGCCTCTATTTGGGCTAAAAGGATGGGTACACCTTAAAACACTGTTTTTTTGACGTTTCAGACAATTCTCGTTCTTTCTAAAACATAAAAACGTAAAAAAATTGGAAGAAATTTGAAACAATTGAGTAAATCGAACGCAATATGGTCAAAAAAACGTGTGTATGGCGCGAAGCCCTGAAAATTTGAAATTTTTGAGCCAAAAATGGGCTAAAAACGCTTAAAAAAGCACACTTTTTTAAACTTTCACTAATTTCAAAAAATCGATAATTTTGGGGGTCGCAGCCGTTTTGCGGGGGGGGGGGTTCAGATGCTATTCTGGGGGGTCAAACCCCTCCTTCCCCCAAGAACACGTCTGGTTGGCTCTCTAAAACTCCTTGATAATTCAGTGATTTCTGTATTAATAGTAATAAATAATTTGAATCGTAAAAATAGGAATGTGTTTTTAATACAAATTCACAAATTGTATGAAAATTTAAATGCAGTTTTATATTGGTTATAATCCGCGATACTAACGAACGACAGATATTAAAGATGATTTTTATTAAAATTCTCTTCAGTCATTCCTTGGCATTCTTTTATTTTATTTGCTGTCGTACACTAGGTTTATTCATTACGACAGTCGATTGCATTTTTTCTGTTTTAACAGTTTCGAAATGTTTTTTATTTGATTAAAGCACACATGACAATGACATGTATTTAATACTTTGCATATTCATCTCATATCTGTTTTTTGTTCAAATTTTTCATACTGCATTTTTAACATTAATGTGAACCGTTAAATTGGCGTTTTTTTAAGAAATTGCATCCGAAGGGTTGAAAGGTCGTGTATTTGAAGTGTCGCTCGGCGATTTGAACAACCACGACGATTATTTTCGCAAATTTAGACTAGTTTGTGAAGATGTCAATGGCCGCGATTGCCTGACAAATTTTCACGGAATGTCATTCACTCGTGATAAGCTCTGCTCGTTGGTTAAGAAATGGCAGGTATATAACTTATAAGAATGAGTGTTAGGTCATTATTCATACATAAGCAGAGTAAATTTTAAAGTCATCTAGTTTGATAAATCTAAAATAATTGGAACGTTATAAAATTTATGTTTTTATTCATTTTATAATCCGATTTATTTTACTTTAAGATGAAATATTGAGAACTTTTGTATTTTCGTTTATTTTATTTTGGAGATTTTTCAGTTATAATAAATGAGTCTGGGAACTGGCGTATAAAGAAAAACAGTTAATTTTGAAAGATGTTCGCGATCATACATGCACAGCATGGGATTTCTGGGTAGGTGAAATTGTAAAGTGCCTTTTGGTGTCCAAAACGGTAGGTACGCGTCAAAAACATCATTTTTCGGGCCGTCTGACAATGCTCTATCTTTCTATAGCATAAAAACATGAAAAAGTTTCAAAAATCAAACTGTGAACAAATTGAACAAAATATAGTCAAAACAATGGCGCGAAGCGCCGAAACTATGGCACTTTTGACTAGAGCTGCACGCGGGTACCTGAACGGGTACCCGGGTAGAAAATAGTTTTACTACTCCGGGTACCCGGGTATACCCAGGTACCCGAATCCCCTAACATAAAATGGAAAATTAGCACTGAAGTTATGCAATATGTGCTAAGAATCGAATTAGAAACCTAGAAACGTATTGCTTCTAAAGTGCGATTGAATCACAATGTAAATGTGATTTGATATAATCAACCGTATATTGTTAAATAAGCGAGTCTGTTAATATTTCCTATTGTCACAGTATATCGCATATACGGTTTAGGCAAATTCCATTATTCAGGTCTTTAGTTAAATTATTTTATTTGCGCCGAATTCTTCTTATTCTCTATTGTTAACAAATTTAAACAACAATTTATCTGCTAGCGACGCTTTTTTCTAATGTATTTACTTCTGTGACCATTATATAAATTTAGACTGCAACTTTTATTCACATCGTGCGCGCAACTGTTTTAGTTAGACGTGATTCAAAGCCTATCGATGTTCCAAATGCAGTCAGCCATAGGCGTAGCCCCCAAAATTTTTAAGAAATATTGTTGATTTTTTTGTTGGACTAATGTGTGTCCAGAAAATTGAGTTCAAAAAGACAAAAACGTCAAAATTTTCCGGCGCTTCGCGCCAAGTCATTATTATTTATTGCTTGTAGATCCAATGAATTTAAAAGCTTGAATCAGCTAAAATAATCCAGCACTTCATATCACTTTAGTAATTTAATGCACTATTTGTTCGTTGAATGAAACTGCGCATGCTTGTTGAGCTTAATAGTAAAAGTGAGAAAATGATTGCGTACCAGTTTGTCTATTCTCTGCTTTTTTTGTATTTTGTGTACCAGTTTGTCTATTCTTTGTTTCGTTTGTCTTTCTTTACAAAGACACATAATCCTATTTTAAATAAAAGGAATAGCCAAATTTTCTTATGTTTGTTCTCTGAACTACTTTTGTTAATAAGAAGGTCATAAATGGGCCTGAAAACGGTAATAACAAAATTTTCATTGATACATCTACAAACTATTAAGGGTGGAAAAATGACTAAATTTCTTGGCACTTTGCGCCACTTATGAATTCCGAACTGTTTGTCAATAGAAAGGCCGTAAATTCTACATGAAAACGTTTATGCCCTCGAACCAAAATTCTGACTACGCCTCTGCAGTTAGCTCCAGAAAGACTTGTTTTTGAATAAATTTTCATTTATAGTTGATTTCAAAATTGCTTTTCGTCAATGTGTTTTCCTGCTTCAAATGTTTTAATGACGCTATGACGATACAAAACCTGCTTCACAATTTTTTGCTTTGAATTATGAAAATGACTTAAATTTCATTAAATGCATACTAATTCTTCAGATTAAAGCCTTGATTCTATTTAATCTTGCATTAATTTTTCAATAATTTTAGTGCTTAAATATCACTTTGCCCTATACCTCACTGTCAACCAGTGATCGTACGGGAGACCCCGACCCCGAAAAACCCCGGCCTTAACCCCGACCCCCGACCGGGGGCAAGATTTTTCGAGTTGGGGTTGAATCTTTTTTCGGGGCTGAAATATAGCATTTTATTCTTTGGTACATAGGAGGATTGTATAAATACCAAATAAAGTCGGAACAAGGACGATTCATTCACGAGCATAATGAATATGTTAAACTCGACACTTGCGGTATTTCATAAAATGTACGCCTAGTCGCCATGTTTTTAACACTTACATACATGTTCGCATATTTATCACCATAAAGTGCGCCAAAATTACTGACACACGGAATCATAGGCGTAGCCAGGGGGGCAGTGTGGGGCACTTACCCCGAAATTTCTCAGAAATTATCTTGACTTTTCTGGCGCAATGTGTCCAGAACATTGAGTTCAAAAAGGCACAAACGTCAAAATTTTCCAGCGCTTCGCGCTGAGTCATTATTATTTATTGTTATACAGATCCGATGAGTTCAAAAGCTTGAATCTGTTAAAATAATCTAGCGATTCGCATCACTTCAGTTATTTAATGCACTATCAGTTCATTGAATGAAACTGCACATGCTTGTTGAACATAATAGTAAAAGTGCGAAAATGTTTGCGTACCAATTTTTATATTCTCTGCTTTGTTTATCTTTGTTTACAAGGACGCATAATTCTATTTTAAATGAAAGGAAAGGCCAAATTTTCTTGTGTTTTTGCGCATTTTCTGTTTTCTGAACTATTTATGATAAGAAGGCCACAAATGGGCCTGAAAACGGTAAGAACAAAATTCTCATTTATACATCTTTCAATGACTTATTGGTTGCGACCACACCTGGGCGTGGGGGTTTGGGGGTATGCACCCCCCAGAAACCAAAATACCCCCAGAAATCAAAATACCCCCCCCAGAATTCAATTTTTGAAAATTTTTTTCGTTTTTTTCGCAATTTTTTGATGCCAATGGATAGTGCTTGATGAGAAACGTCGAAAAATGGTGTTTTTATCGCCATACCACCATTTTTAAGGCCATTTTTCGACCTTCAAAAAATCTTGCACCCCCCCCAGAATTTTCTTGCTGCCCACGTATGGTTGCGAGTGCGACCCGTTGCTGCTCTCACTTAGCAAAGGTCGAAAAACGCATTTCAGCTCAAAAGTTTTGTGCAGTGTAGGAGTTCATCAATTTCAAGTTTTTTGGGGCTTAATCCAGAAGCGAGATTTTGCCGATTTGCGAAAATTTTAACGTTACTAATAAATTAGAGTGCTTTTTTACAAAATTTTCCGGGGTTCTGCCCCGGACCCCGTTGTGGGCGCTTGAGCGCGCCACCCCAGACCCCCAGCCGTACAATCTCGTTTTACACGTGCAAAGAGATATTTAGAGATATTTAGGAGGACAGCAAAGGCAAAAGGATTAAGAATTCTTAAAAATTCCTGGCGCTTCGCGCCGCAATTAGTTTATCTTTTCTACGTCAAAATTTTCCTGCATACAGCACCGCCGATGATTGTCTTTCTTTTTGTAAAGCTCCAGCATTGCGTTTAAAAGCCTGGATCAGTCGAAATATCTTCATACTAAGTTTAGAATTCGTAGTTTTCCTGTTCTGCTCTGTCAGACTATTAGTATTCAGTATTCATATATCTATACAACATGTTAAGGGCGGTAAAAAATGACTGAATTTCTTGATGCTCTGCGCCACTTATGATTTACGAACTGTTTGTCAATAAAAAGGCCGTAAATTCTACATGAAAACGGTAAAAATTTCGAAAATTTTTGGCGCTTCGCGCCGTTGGCTCCTCACAATCAGTGCGCCATAGAATACCGTTAAGAAAAAACTGTGGAAGAATGCGAAAAAGCGAGAGCGATTAGTGATTAAAATTGAAAGTGATGCTAAATTGCTAAAACCATGTTTGAACTTGGAATGAAAATAAAATCTTGAACTTAACCAGCTTTATTAGTATTCTCTATAAGCAAGTGAAGTATCGTTTTTATCCTTTTTAAATTGGTATGTAATCATGCAATGTTAATTGTTAATCTTCAACCCCGACCCCGACCGGGGGTGAAGATCTGACCCTGTACGATCACTGCTGTCAACCGTAAATAAACGATGTTCACTGCATTCTCTTTTATCTAAGGTCCTACCCGGGTATACCCGGGTACCCGAAGTACCCGGGTAATGAAATAGCCGGGTACCCGGGTAGTAAAATTTGCAAAGTGTGCAGCTCTACTTTTGACCGAATAGATGGCTAAAAACGCTTGAAAAAGCATTTTTTCCACAGATTTTTTGAAAATTTTTGGGAACTTAAAAAATCCTTTAGTTACTTCATTCTGTCGAAAGTGGCGTTCCAGTTAAATGAAAATGGTCGTACATGAGCTTCTCTGATATTTGAATTTTTATTTTTATTTATTCTCTCATCAATATTATTTTAAAAGTTGAAATTTTTAAATACATTGTTGATGAATTACTTTGACAGCCTACTGCTCGAAAAATTAGTTCATGTATCTGAAAATATTGTGTTAGACTTGATTTAACGTCTTTTCATGGTTGGAATAAGAGGTTTGGTCCCAAAACGGCCTGAGGGGGTATGCCTTCAAAAAGTTGTGTTAGGGGATACATCCATTACCCCTCCCCAGTGTGCATGTGTGCTGCATACTTTTCATCTTTGATCAAAAATCATTTTTCGTAAAAAAATTTGCTTGAAGTATTTGCTTAAAAAAACATTTGAAGTGAAATCGCAAATTAACCTCAGGTTTAATAACGGGACGCTTTGTTCCCTTGCTGCAGACAAATATACTAGGCATATTTCATATTTATGTACCTACGGTGTATACATTGATAAAATGTAAAATTTGCATGCAATCCTGTAAAGGAAGCCAATCTTTATACGTGTTCGATCATATTTCTAAGAGAAATGTACTTTTGCTAAGATAGAAATCTTGGCTTAATTGATTTATTTTACGGATAAATGCTTGCTTCTCACTTTAAACCGTCAGACATTCAAACCTATCTTTTGATTCAAATGGACTTATGGATTCGCATATTACTGATTCACGTATAGTTTGTTAGAAGATTGATTAAAAATGGTGTGTATGTTGCATGTAACGTAACACAATTTCGTTTTGCCTAAACGTATCGATTTTTGGAGCTTTAAAAAGTTATCAAAGTGAAACATTGTGGGTCTGGCGTATGTTAAATCAAATCGATATATGAAGAGATCTTTTTTGAACCTTATCGCATGTATTTTATTGCTTTCACCACCCTGATCAAAAAACACCTTAATTCGTCTTAGAAAATGGTCTATCTCTCCTCCTTCGTTGAATTGCTAATTTACCCTTTCCTTTTCCTGTAACTTTACTGAATTGTATCTCGTTTTAATTAAAAATTCATGCTAGTGTTGTGTTCGATTCAGACTCTTATCGAGGCACACACTGACGTCAAAACATCGGATGGCTACCAGCTCAGGCTGTTTTGCATCGGTTTTACGCAGAAATTGCCAGAAGCGCACAAGAAAACCGCATATGCTCAGCACTCGCAAGTTAAACCTCTGTTGATTTGGCCAGTTTTCGAAACGTGTATTAGGAAAAGACACGCAACAAAAGGGGATGGGGGTCCCTCCACCCAAAGTTGGTCGTCCGTCCCCATCCCCCAAAGCCAGAGAATTTTTGAGCCTCCACTCGATTTTTGGAAAAAATTGTGTTTTTCCATCGTTTTTAGGTGTTTTTTGCCGAAAATTGAAGGTCATTATTCCTTCAAAAAATGGCCGGCGACCCCACCCAACCCAAAATTTCGAGCCGTTACATGTATGATTATGGGTGTGCTGGGCCGGGTCCTTTTTTCTATCACGATATTATGCGTCTGACTCGTTTTTTTATTAGGTTGGGTAGTATTTGTACTAGTTGTTCCTTCATTGTTCTACTTCTTCTTTTCAATTTTTTCTTTTTTTAGCATTTGCTCTTTTATTTATCTATTTATTTACTTTTTTTCTCATTTTTCTTTTTCCTTTTTTAATGTTTTTATTTGCTTCTTTCTCGTATTGAGGACTTCTTAATATTTCGAAACTCAGCCCTTTTAGATTTCGTCTGTTTTAATTTGATTACCTAAAGCTTAAATTGAAAACATTTTTTTATTTGCAAAATGGTTGGAGCCATACATGATCTTGGAGGGTTTGGCGGGGTTTCACCCCCCAGAATCATTTTTCACCCCCGCAAAGAGTTTTTCACCCCCCCAGAATTGGCGATTTTTCAAAAGTTTCCTAAACTTACTTGGAAATTGGTAGGGAAGTGTCTTTTTAAGGGTTTTTGGTTACCTATTTGCTCAAAATCGCCAAATTTTCGGCGCTTCGCGCCATATATTCATGTTTTAAGCGATATATTGGTCAATTTATTCGACTTTTTCCGAAATTTTTTTCATGATTTTATGCTCTAGAAGGATAGAGTATCGTCAGAAACGCCAAAAAACGATGTTTTTTAACGCGTACCGGCCATTTTTGGGCCCAATAAAGGCACTTTAGGTTTTCACCCTCCCCCAGAATTCCCATGCTGTGCATGTATGGTTGGAGCTGATGAAATAAAAAAAATTGCTGCATTATATTGCATAATATTGTTCACAAGTTCATGCGTGATCTTCATCCCTCCCCAGCAGAATCGTCAACTTTTGGAAAATTTGCTGTGCTTTTGACTAATTTTCATTTTAATTTTTCAAACCTTCATCTTTCGCAAACCGTTATATGTGTCTCCTTGTGTCAAATTTAAGAACTTATGCCTTTCATTGCTTAAAACGAATCGTCTCTTTGTCTCTAAAAATGTAGTGTTTTGACATAATAAAAGTAATCCAATGTTTAAAATGCATTCCATATGTATAATAGAACCCTTTGTTTATGTTCACCCTGAGAGGATAATCAATTTTGTTAATGAATGATTTGTGAATCTATAAAAAGCGAGTGATATTGACTTTACTTGTTCAACCCATGCGGTTTTGTATTGAATTATTGGTATTTTATTTTAGCATTCTTCTTCAAAATAAGCATAAAATGATATCTTTTACATTTATAATATAGAATAAGCGATGAGCCATTTTAAAAAGGGTTTATTTGTTTGACTTGCTTGTACTTGCGTTATGTGCCTATTTTTACTCAAGTTAAAGCCATCCGAGCTAAAATGATTGAAATAATGTCGCGGGAGGTGACGCAGTCGGATTTAAGAAGTGTGGTCAATAAATTGATACCGGACAGCATCGGAAAAGATATACAAAAGGCATGCAGTTCTATTTATCCCCTTCATGACGTGTACGTGCGTAAAGTGAAAGTTTTGAAGAAACCAAAGTTTGAAAGTAAGCCTTGATTCTTATTTGTATGTACACGTAACGGCACGAAATTTTGGTTGTGGCCCTCTGGCCATTTTTAGGAAAGGGGGAGGAGATTCAATTTTCGACCAAAAAACACTTAAAAACGCATGTTTTCTCCAGAAGTCGGGGAGTAAGAAGTTTTATGTCTTTTCTGGGAATGGAGGCGTCCAACTTTGAACAGGGGATCCCCCCCAAACCCGCTCTTACATGTTTTGTTGATTTCCCTGTAAATGTACGTTTTCGCACCACATTGTTTTTTTTGAGTGAAAAATGATGCGTTTTTTGTCGATGAATCATGTCGATAACCTAACTGAATAGTTTGTCGAAAGTCGATGCTAGAAGAGCTGGTATTTTATCAAATTATTATTATTATTATTACATATTTTATTATACTTTTTTATTTCATTCAAATTGAACAAATTTTCAAACAGTTGTCAAGCATTGGGCTAAACATGAACATGCACATATATGTAGGACACTGTTTTTTGTATTCGGCAAAGATTTTTCCCGATGTACGAAGACTTTTCGGGACCTTCTTTGTACATGTAAAAAGATTTTTGGGAAGACAAAAATTGCGAAAAACGTCAAAAATTCGAAAATAAATTTCGGCGTTTCGTGCCGAAATGCGGAATCGTGTGTTCTACATATCTTTATAATGGCAGAAATTGCATTTCAAAGGGAAAAATGTCAAATTTTTCGGCGCTTCGCGCCGTTTTAAGACGATTCTTAGTGATTTTTGCCTTTAGAGACCCAGAAATTGGCTGAAATACACTACTAAAAGTCGAACAACTCTGTTTTTAAAACACTAAAATCGTTACTGTACCATATTATAGTACCCAAAAATTTGTGTGTTCAAAATGTACAAAGACTTTCGGGGACCATCTTTGTACATGTACAAACGGACCTTGTACAAAAAACTGAAGTAGGATAGCAATGTGAGGAAGGTATTGCTTTCGCTAAGGCTATAAGGTAGGTTTGAACTTGACCATTTTCTTTATCATTAGAATTAATACACTTACAGAGCTCGACACGAATGTTTACGTTTTAATATGCTCCATATGATGATAGAGCTTGTTAAGGGATATATGTTTAAGATGTCGGTTGTGCGTAGGCGGAAATAGGACTAACGTGTTAAAGATATGACCCTAACAAACTCTATAAGCTTATTAAAGCGTAAACATTCGTGGCGAGTAGTGTAATATTCAGAAATTAATAATGCGAAATAATTTTGTTATCGTGTTTAACTGTAAGTGCCTGAAATTGAATCAAAATGATGTGTACATTTGAAATTTTTCCTAATTAAACTGCTATATTTTCATCATTCAATGCGACAACGTTGAAAATGGCTAGTACATATTTCATGCAGACTATTCTGTCGGTTTCATCATTTTACTTTCAACTTTCAGGAAAATGTAAATTTGATCAGATAGTACTAGTGTTGTAAAAGATAAGGATTTTTTGCAAGATGAAAGTTTGAAATTTTAAAATTTAGAAGATAAAGATAAAGATAAAAAATTAAGAAAGATAAAGATAATTTGCAAGATAAAGGAACCAAAAAGATAAAGATAAAGTGTACATATGTAAATATGGTCACCTGGACCCAGGAGAATGATGTTTGTGAAGTGCAATAAATGAGAGTGGGTGATGTAAAGCAGCCAACTGAATGCCCTAATTTTTACACCTAAGATCAAAGAGGTGAGAGGCATTAAGCACTCATAAATGTAGGTTTAGGGGTTTGCCCGCAGTATCTGACTGACCCACGTACTACTACCACTGGCAGACAGCAAGTCACTTTTTTCTATTCATAAGCATCAAAACCCTGCTCTGTGCGCCTGTACAAAGTATAGTCGCAACAGTTATTGATGTTTTCAAACTTCTCTATGTTCCCCAGGCTTGGACTTAGATTAACGTGGGTGCTAGTAGTAGTACTCCCGCTTAGATTAGTATCACTTCCGCTTACTTAGGCTGATATACAGGCATTAGTTTGGGCCGCACGCTATATGGTTTAAACAATCGTTTTCTTTTCTTTTCTTGCATCAGTAAAACTTGAATGCTTCTAAATGTATTTTACGTCACATACTTTATCTTTTTTGCAAGATAAATTCCTATCAAAAAGATAAAGATAGCCTGTGATTTTTCCAAAAGATAAAGATGAAGATAAAAAATTGTCAAGATAAAGATAAAGATATCTTTATCTTTATCTTGCTAAAAAGATAAAGATAAAGATCTTTTACAACACTTCTGAAATATCGTCACCCCTCTCACTGCTGGCGCTGACTTCCGTCCGTACGGCTATCAGCTTGGGCGTTTTACCCCCGTCCCCTCCGTTCCCAAGGTTTTGAACCCCTGCCCCTCAGAATTGTTCCACTCCCTCGCCCCAGAATTTTTTATTTTATCACAAAAATTGTAAAAAACGTGATTTTTTGGCGATCTTTTGATTCAAAAATGTATATTTTTCGCTTCTTGCCGTGTATTCATTTTCCGGCCATATTCTGAATTACTCAATTTTTTTGATATTTTTGCAACATTTCTATATTTTTAT
The DNA here is from genome assembly GCA_036768485.1 of Mermis nigrescens. Lineage (NCBI taxonomy): Eukaryota > Metazoa > Nematoda > Enoplea > Mermithida > Mermithidae > Mermis > Mermis nigrescens. Next base: position 3,677,719 of record JAVLUZ010000341.1, on the reverse strand, counting down.
GTTCTGTGATGAAAGAGCATCGTCGGAAAAGCCTAAAATTTGTGGTTCTGGCCACCAGTACCCAATAATTTAACTTTGGACCGCAACTTTTAAAGTGGATACTGTTTGTGATCTTCTGAAAGGTCAAGAATAAGCTGCCTCTCTTTCTAGATATGCATCTTGACCAGCTGTTTTAGTTTTACTTAAAAATATTTTGTTCTGGATACTCGGCTTTTCTTGCCTTTTCTGATTTTATGTAATACTCGTATTTGTGTACTTTAATTTTGTTCTTTAGTCAGCCGATTGATGGAAATACATGCTGATGCACAAGGTGCCGTGAAAATGGAGACCACGGATGAGACGGGAACGAAAGTTGACCGGCCAGAGGGCTACGAACCCCCAGTTCAAGAATCGGTTTAATCCTTAGAACGATTATGGCGACATGCATTTTTTGTTGAATTTTATTGCTATCGCTATGTTGAATTGATTGAAATAAAGACTCTTACGTTGCCTTCTTTATTTTTTAACATGATTACATAACGCAGTGCGTCGTGTACACTACGCTAAGCGCACCAACCTACCAGTCATCCCTAACTCAATGTTATTTGTGGTCAGTGAATCATTAATGCTGTTTCTATTGCGATAAAAATAGTTTTCGTGACAATAGGCGTGTTTCCGATTTTGAGAGTTGCTTTCGAGCCTGAGTTGGATTGCAATTTTTACTTTATACTTTTTCTAACCTCCTTTTACATAGCTTGGTTAGCTTACTTTTTACTCAGTAACGAAGGCATACATGTAACGGCTCGAAATTTTGGTTATGGTCAAGCTTAGACTGCATAAGTTCTCATTAACAGTCGGTGATCAAAATTTTTCTCACTTGGGGAAGACGAGCGCGGTTTGGAGTATCCCATTATATGTCTATGTAAGTGAGGAGTCGGAAAGTGTGGTCTGGTGCGGCAATGTACATTGGTGCCTTGGACGCAAGTCCTTAAGTTAGTTACTACCTATGTACTTGAACGCGTTGGTGTGGACACTGAATTTCGTCCTTTCAAAAATGCGGATTCCATCCGCACGTTGGCGTGGAGGGGTTTACAATTCCTGGAAGATTACTGTAGACCCCCAGAATTCTATTTTTGGCGATTTCACCCAACCAGACCTAAAATTCTCTTGCTGCCTGTACATATGGTTCCATCCGTTGTACTCATTTTCTTAGTTTTTATTCATATGTACCTACTATTGGAAATTTTTGCGCTTCTCATTCAGGATCATACGCTTGACCGGTAAGCAGGAAGTCCGGGTTAGAGTCTTGGCCATATATGAGGCCCCAGAATTGAAATCGTGGCGCTGTCTTAGCGATTTTGCCCCATATCACCAGGCACGTAGCTGGCCGTCCTACATATTTTAGGGGGGACCAATACCAATTTCGGGTGGGACTAAGCCCAAAACTAGCACAAAATAACGTTTAACAAGTCTCATTTTGCCGATTTATCTGAATTTTGGGGGGACGGACCCCCGCCCCCCTCCGTTCCCTTTCCCCAGAGCTACGTGCCTGCATATTACCCCCTCAAAATTTGATTTCTGCTACTCGCCAGATGTTTTCCATTATTTATGCCATTACAAGAAATCTAAAAAAGAAAATTGAAAACTTACATCCTCTTTGTACACTCGCTGAAAACGGATTATCCTTTCAAAAGTTATATACATTACAAACAATATTTGTTGCTTGAATTGAAGATATCCCTTCTGTCGCTTATTTAGCTCGAAGCTATTTCAATCAGGATTCGAGTTTAGGTTGTAATGCTTTTTCGTATCTCTGTACAATGGGTAATGGGTACAAAAGTTACTGCATTGATTATTTTTTGTGTTTTTAGCTTTTCTTTGCTCTGCGTATTCATGATCCGCCACTTTAAAACGTTAATCTTGAACCACTTCTTGATCCGGTCAAATAAAAAGTGCTCAGGACTCTCAAACTTTATTCACAATCGAATGGCATCTGACATGCTAATAAACGACTCGGAATATTCATGGTTGAAGGCGTTAGGCTTGCAGCAAGATAATTGTGGTGTTTACAATGGATCTTGGATTGGAAATGGAGAAGTATGCATGACTTCTTTACTACAAATTATTGCACTATATTTTTATCGGCTTTAATCCCCTTTTCAAATTGTGTATAAATGTTATTTGAAAAAAAAACTGGATGCTTCGACACAGACATGCATAGGAATTCTGGGGCGGGGTGAGATTTTAAGTGCCTTTTTAGGGCCCAAAAATGGTGGATACGCGTAAAAATTATTTTTTGGCGTTTCTGACGATGCTCTATCTTTTTAGAGCATAATAGCATTTTAAAAAGAATTTTGAAAAAAAATCGACAAAAGTCGAACAAACTGAACAATGTTTAGGTCAAAACATGAGTATATGGCGCAAAGCGCCGAAAATTTGACTCTTATGAGCAATTAGATAGCTGAAAATGCTTACACATGCACTTTTTCTACCAATTTTCAAGAAAATTTAGGAAACTTGAAAAATTGCCAATTCAGGGGGATGAAAAAATTTCTGTGGGGTCGAAAATTTCTATGGGGGATTAAAAACCTTCCCCCTCTAAACCCCCTGATCATGTATGCTTCGACAGCTTAAATTCCGATATTTGCCTCAACTGGGCTCCACGCCTTTTACATAATAAATAGCTGCAATTGCTTTCGTATTATACGTAATTTATAGTTCCTACACCTAAATTAGTGGGTGGTTACGTATGTAGTAATTACATATAAGCATAAGTCGTATTGCTAAGAATTATTTGACTCGTCCAATGTCTTTATTATTATGTTTAATGGGCTTTTTTGGCGCCTCCGATTCAAATTTATATTATGATAGCTCGTTTCAGACTATGGCTTCTCTCGATCCGGCTTCGAATCGTATCATCGCCAACGTTAGAATGGTATGAATTTTAGTCGTATGAAGCTCGTGTACATATCGAACTTTTGGTCTCAATGTTAAAAATTTGTATGTACTCGTTCTAGAACTTTTTAACATTTGAGATTACCATTTTGGATGAAGCCTGAATTTATATTTCTTTTTTCACTATTTTTTATTTCAACTTCTCATGTTATTTATTGTCAGTTTGTCAGTTAAAGATAAAAATTGAGGTGGTTGAGAAAAGACGAGTAAAAGAATTTGCTAGGAGACAAGGGAAATCGCGCTGAATGTTTCTTGCAAAAAATAAGGGGATTGTGTACATTTTGCGCCGACAGTCAACTTTCTGATTTCGAAAATAACATGAGAAAATTTCGGTAAAATTTGAAATTTGTCCGTTTAAATAGTATTTAGGAAGGTATAACTGACGGAAAATCGAAAAACCAAAATAATTGACTCCTTGACGACCCATTGCTTTGAATCCCTGCATCTTGCGTCTTAGGCGGTCGATTTCGCCAACTTTTTCTTGAGGTGATAAGATATTGACGAAAATTTCGGGGTTTTCGTGGGGAAGCATTAAATTTTTGTGCGCTCATGTTTGAACCGTTATTCTCCAATTTGATCTGTGGTGTGTCCATACAGGCATGGTTTGCGATGCTTTTCGGTGGACTGTGAAAAATGAAAAGCAATTGTCCTCGCCCTAAAATCTTGCTGCGTTTGAATTAGCAAATGCGTTTTAATCAAATCTAGTGATAATTTCTTTGCATTCAATCTTCATTATTATGTGAAACTGTGCATAATCCAGGCATAAAATGATATAATTTCTCTCGAAAAAATTATTCGATGGTCCAGTTGAATAGCGCACCCCGTATAACAACTTTTGGAAGGCATGCCCCCCTCAGGTCATTTTTCTTACTTGAACCATGAAAAAGTGGCAAATGACGTCTATCAGTGTAATTTCACTAAATGCATTTCAGCTCAGAAGTTTTGTGAGATGTAAGAGTTCATCAATTTTTGGTGTTTTTGGGCTCCATTCAGGGCCGAAATTCGGCCGTTTTGCGAAAATTTTAACGTTATTATTTGACATTAAAATGCTTTTTTACAAAATTTGTAGGGACTCTGTCCCGGACCCCGCAAAAACGCTTGACCGCGCCACCTAAGACCCCCGCAGCATATGTGGGCAGCAACAAAATCCCGTGAGGGTAGGTGCAAGCTTTTTAGAGGTCGAAAAATAGTCTTAAAAATGATGGTATGGCTAAGAAATACCTTTTTCAAGGTTTCTCATTGAGCACTACCCACGAATACCAGCTTTAAAAACATGGGAAGATGATGAATCGCTCAAGTCATGCACATGGACCAGACATGTACACTGAGCTAAAAGTTCTTGCTCGATCAAGTCCAAATGAATTAACTTCGCCACTAGCTACTCTTAAATATCTATCAAATGACTTCCAGGATGTTTTCCCGAACCTTATAATTGATTACAGATTTTTACTTACAATACCTATTGCTGTAGCCTCAGCAGAACGTTCCATCTCGCGGACTGAAATTAATAAAGACATATTTGAGGTCAACTATGACTGATTCTCGTCTAAGTGCACTAGCGATTATTTCAATCGAAAAGGATTTATCATCTTCGTTAGATTTTTTGCAATTGATTGACCAGTTTGCCGCTCAGAAAGCTAGGCAAGTTATTTTGTAATAAAGCACGTCATCATTCACGAAATAGGTAAATTATTTGAGAAAAAAACATACGATACCTAGTAAAAATAATATATTTTGTTAGTAAATTTACAGTAAGATGCTAACAGCGATCATATAGGTACATATGTAAAGGATATACATAAGTGATAATTATGATGCCTATAATACCAGTTTTAAAAATTATGGGGGCCGCCAAAATAAGTTTCGCCCAGGGCCGCTAAACCTCTAAGCACGGCCCTGTCTCAATTAAATATACTTATTTTACGAGCAGTAGACTATTCAGTTCATTCATCCAGACATTTTTCTTTTATTATTTTGCATAAATTTGATGTTACACGTCATTCCATTGCCCTTGTTGTTATCGTTGTCAACAAATTAAACCAAAAATAATCATTAAAAACCAAATACGACTGAGTAAGTACAAAAATTTGACGTGAAATGGGTAAAAAAATCACTCATTTACCCCCGTTAGGAAACTCGCTTTACCCTCCCAGAGCTTTTTACCTGTGTGCATGTATGATGCCCGTAGTGTGGCCGGTCTATGGGTCAAACAGGTTAGTATTTGTTTCAAACTTAGCGCCCGTAGTCAAGTGAAAGTCGGGCGAACTTAAATAATACTGTAATGCTCAATTGCTCGTTTAAAAACGTTTTTTAGCAATTTGCTGTAGTTCTAAAATTATGGCATAAAACATTGATAGTTATTTTATCATTTCTTTATATTTCAGTCTAATATCAATGACTTTAATGTCACACTGGCAGCCACGAAAGAAGCATGGCAAATTTGGGCAGATGTGAGTCGTTTTTCAGTATGGTTTTTATTTTTCAATTGTCTCCGGAAATTAAGGGAAGTACGAGTTACTTGTTCGAGTATTGTCAAGTGGCGATTTCTTGAGATGTTCTCGCTAATATTTGCGCATTCGAAAATATTCCAAAATTGATAACCTTTTCCTCGTTAATTATGTATACTGTTTACATACTTACTCTTAAATATGTACGCTGTTTTCTTCTTTGCAAAAAAACTTGGACTGTTTTGTACGATCGAAAATAGGCCAAAAACTGTCTATACTCAATGTACAAAGATGTACAAAGATCGCTCCAAAAATCTTTGTACGAGCTTCAAAATCTTTGTCCCGTACAAGAATAATAAACAATTAATATGTAATTGTATTGTAAGTACTTTTTAAATGGAATTTCCTCATCATATTTCTAAATTTTTTCGATATTTTCCAGTTTTATATTTGAAATTCCAGTTTAGATCATAATATTTTGCTTTCTGCGAATACACATATTTCGGAAGGAAATTCCAATTTGTAACCGTTTTTGGCCCTAATTTTTTACTTACATATTTCGTTACCGAAATTTTTCTTTTTCTTCTGGATTTTGAACCTCAAAGCCCCGTGCAACCATATGCCGATACTCCTGCCAAGCTTGCGATCACAGATACATAACGTGGCCCGGTCTGGGGGTCAGCCAACGAGCTTTTTCGAGCCAAAATTGCCTTAAAAGCTAGTATAAATGGTAAAATGGCTTAAAGGCCATCTTAATCTATGGTGTCTGATCAATTTCTAGCATTTTTTTACATGTTTGATTTTCGTATATTTTATTCTTTATATCCTTGTTTTTCCAGAAAGTTTCCAATTTTGCCACTCTGGGGTGTAAACCACACGTATGCGTGAGAGGGGTTTGAGGTTTAGCCCCCTAGAATCCGGTAAGTCTCACCCCAAAATCGGTAAACATCCACCCGTGATTGTCTTGCCTCCCCGGAATTTGGCTGCTGCCCATGTAGAGTCTCTAGACCAGACATGCACAGCATGGAAATTTTGGGAGAGTTGAAATTTCAAAATGCCTTTTCTGGCCTCAAAAATGGTGGATACGCGTGAATAACAGCGTTTTTCGGCCTTTCTGAGGATGCTCCACCTTTTTACAGCAAAAAATCTTTAAAATTTTTTTTTAAATCTAAAAAAAATTCTAACAAATTGAAAAAATAGTCGAAAAATGAGATATACATATAAAGCGGAATGGCTAAAAACGCTTATGTAAATCAACACCTTTTTCAACGAATTTTAGAAAGTTTTGGAAAATTCGAAAAATAGCGAATTCTGAGGGGGTGAAAAAATCTCTAGGCCCCCAGGATCAAGCGTGGTCTAGACCTGATAAAATTTCCCTTTCGATGAGCATATCTGGTTCGACCAGTAATGAGGCTTTATAAATCAGAATAAAAACATGAAGAATCACAAATCGTTGAGATCGGGGACGGTTTATCAATTCTTATTGTCTAATCGATATTTAACTGAATGCTTAAGTAAATTCGGCTACAGTTAGTAGGTGCCAGCTCCGAAAAGAGGCGAAATTGTTCGTCAAATGGGTGATAAATTTCGTAAGCACAAAGAAAATTTAGGAAAGCTGGTAAGAAGCTGTTGTCTAAGATATTTCTGCGGAAAACAGAAACGTTTTTATCGATTACAGGTGTCTCTCGAAATGGGCAAAATTTTGGCCGAGGGTGTTGGTGAAGTCCAAGAATATATTGATATATGCGATTACGCGGTCGGTTTATCGCGAATGTTCAGTGGCAAAATTATGCCGTCGGAAAGTATGTTCATGTATGTATATATTTGTATTTATTGAAGAAGCGTATTTTTCCTATTGGAAACAAATATTGGATGCTCCTCACCAAATCTGATGGGCCCTTCCCTATTCCATAGGATTTTTTGGTTTTCTATTCTGCTAATTCTTTGAAAATACGTGTTTAATACCTTTAGCTTTCTTTTAATTCAATACTAGGCGTTTTTTAATATTTAGCTCGAAGTTGGGACTTTTAGTTGTCTTTTTTCACTTTTTAAAGAAATATGTCTGCTAATTTTTGTACTAAAAACTATTAACTTCGATACTGTCCTCATTTTGCTGATTGTGGACTATGGTCCCGGCTTGTTGCAATATCGGATAGAAAATCAACTATAATGCGTCAGATTTTTTTCTGATCTAGGCTAATGTCGAGCGTACTTAAATAGTGACCTGACACGAATTTCAACTGTCAAATCTTGAGGAGCTTGGGGGATTTTCACCTCCCGAGACCGTTTTTTGCCTCAACCCCAGAATTCGCGATTTTTATTTTATTTCTTTATCATAACATATATTTTTTTATTTAAATTAGTCTCCAAAACTTTCCGGAAAAATTCGCAGAAAAATGGCTGTTTTAAACGTGTTTAATTATCTTTTTGCTTAAAACTGTCAAACTTTCGCCGCAACGCGCCATTTCTTTACTATACTGACTATATTTTGTTCAATTTGTTCGATTTTTTGTGTTATGTGCTCTAAAAAGATAGAGCATCGTCAGAAACGCCGAAAAACTATGTGTTTGACGCGTGTGCATACATATACATATAGGTTGTCCCCCTCATCCCACCCAAAGTCAGAAAATTTTTAATGGCCCTCCGCCCGATTTTTGGAAAAAATCAAATTTTCTTAGTGTTTCTAGGCGTTTTTAGCCAAAAATTGAAGGCCTTTCCCCCACACATTCCCATAGGGGGTCTAGGGAGGTATTACTCCCTTAGGGTCCAAGACTCAAGTCACTGTCAGACGATTTTTGTTGAAAACCTTTTGAATTTTTTTCACCTAATTTTTGGTATGGCAAAAGTGCACCTAAGTATTAATATTTCACGAAGTGATACAATATTTTTGGATGAAAGCAATAGTAAATAGACAAACTTTCACTATAAAACATGCATGCAACAGCTCTAAATTTTGGGAGAGGGGTCCTGACCACACATGGGCGTGGGGGGTTTGGGGGTATGCACCCCCCAGAAGTTGAAATACCCCCCCCCCAGAAATCAAAATACCCCCCAGAAATTTTTTTTGCTTTTTTAGCAATTTTTTGATGCCATTGGATAGTGCTCGACGAGAAACGTCGAAAAATTGTGTTTTTTCGCCATACAACCACTTTTAAGACAATTTTTTGACATTTAAAAATTTTTTCACCCCCCCCAGAAATTTTTCACTCCCCCCCAGAATTTTGGTGCTGCTCACCTATGGTGCTGAACATTTTTAGAAGGAGATGGGGTAAGCGACTCCAATTTTAGGTCAAAAATGGCAAAAACACCTAAAAATAGCCAAAAAAAGCGCGAGTTTTCGCCAAAAATGGGAGAATGTGGTCAAAAATTTTTGACTTTGGAGGGGATTCGGGGCTTAAAAGCTTGGGTGGGGGATGGCTCGAACCCCCTGTTGCGTGTATATTTCTCGGCTATTCTTAGGGGGTAAGCGGCTCTGATTTTTGGCCAAAAGTGGCAAAAACACCTAAAAATCGTCAAAAAGCGCGAGTTTTGGCCAAAAATTGGGGAGGGTGGGTCAAAATGTTCTGACGTCAGGGAGTGTGGGGAGGACGTCCAACCCTGTGTGGGGATTTCCCCAAAGCCCCTTGTTACACATACGGTTTTCGGCTATTTTTAGGGGGAGGGGTGAATGACCACCAATGTTTGGCCGAAAATCGCTGAAACGCACCTAAAAATGGCCAAAAATGCAGATTTTCGCCAAAAATCGATTTCGGCTCCTGCATTTATTTTTGAAGCCATTTTTATACAATGTTAAAATACTTTCTGGGCAATGTGATATTATTTTACCGTTTTATTAGTATTTTTTAGTAAATTTCAAAAATTTTGGGCGCTTCGCGCAAAATATCGTTAATATGCTGTATTTAGATTCATGCAGGGGCATTGCAGATTCCAATATCTTGTGTATCTATTTATACTGTTTTTAAAAATTTTGTGCAAAAATAAGTACTATTTAATAATTTTGCATTTTGTGCCGTTCAAAGATAAAAATTGTCTAATTTATCTTGATGTTGCATTGTATCTATAAGCGCAGTGGTGCTGGCCACAAGATTTAATTGGCATATTACAATTTCTGTAATATTTCTGATTTTGTAGTAAAAGTTGTTTTAGCTTTCTCAGTCGAGTTTTATGTGTAAATTCCATCAAGAATTCATGAAAATTTCGATGCTTCGCGCCGAAATAATATTATCAACTGAATTCAGTCCGAATTATCACATTTAGGACCACGGTTTTTTGGATTCGGAAAAGATTTTTCCTGATGTACACAGACTTTTCAGGACCGTCTTTGAGCTTTTGGGGAGGCAAAAACTGTAAGAAGGTGTAAAATTCCCGAAAATTTTCGGCGCTTCGCGCTGAAATCAGTACTCATCTGTCCTATATATCTATATATATATATATATATATATATATATATATATATATATATATATATATATATATATATATATATATATATATATATATATATATATATATAGGGATGCAGCGGGTGCACATTTTTTGGAATAGCGGGTGCGGGTGCGGGTACCAAAATTTTGCTTTAGCGGGTGCGGGTGTCGCACCTCAAAAATAGCGGGTACAGGTGGCGGGTGGCGGGTTTAGCAGTGGGATATAGCATAATATAAATAGGGCTAAAAATGCTCCATTTTTTTGTCCGCTTAATGCAGTTATTTACTGTGTGCAAAATTCATATTAATCTTCAAGCTGATTGTCTTTTTCTTTACAGACTACTCTCTCAATGAATTAAATTTGCAAACTAAAGATAAGTAAATTGTCAATGATTGAACCATTGACCAATATGAGTAATATATTTGCACTTTGCAGAATACAATGTTTAGATACTTGTTGTTGTCATTCTCTTCTTAAAAAGGGTCTACGACGTTTTCGCGCCAGCAACTTAAAAAATATTCTAACTACATTAATTTTGAAGCAATTTTTAAGTAAATTATATATTCAGAATCGACGAGTATTCATTTGTGTACGACTGAAAAACTGTAGAAAATCCAGTGTATTTTTAGATGCGTTTAATTATCTCATTAAATTCAAAGATATTCTAAAAGTAATTTGTACCATCACGTAGAGAATTGAATGAGCTTTCAGAATCTGTATTATACTTTAATCATAAATTAAATGTAAATAATTAATAATATTACAACGAGTATGGCGCCAAAACGGCAGTGCCAAAACGTCCTACTTCGTCTTAAAAAAGCAATGTACAATACATTGCTGCATAATATCTCTACTCACGCTAGAGTGGTTGAACTGATGCATGTAAAGACTGGCACCTAGACCCTTCTTTTTTAAAAAGCATAATTCGCATAATTGGAATTAACCATAAGAGAGCTTGAACATGTATCTGCAGTCCAGAGGGTACCTAAAAATATGACTCATTACAAGTAGATGTTCGCTTTTCCAATTTGTACTGGTACGTTAGAACACACTGTTATACATTTTGGTTTTTTCATTAACGTGCCACTGCCCCAGAATCGTTTTGTCTTTTCGTAAATTCTAATTATTATTATCCGCCACCCGCTGTTTTATCATAATATTTTTAGCGGGTGCGGGTGCGGGTAGCAAAATTTCGGAATAGCGGGTGCGGGTGCGGGTACCAAAAAAGAAGCGGGTAATAGCGGGTGCGGGTGCGGGTATCCGCTGCATCCCTATATATATATATATATATATATATATATATATATATATATATATATATATATATATATATATATATATATATATATATAAATATATATATATATATAAATATATATATATATATATATATATATATATATATATACATATATATATATATATCTTTTAAATGTGGAATTGAATTTAGAATGGAAAAATGTCAAATATTCAGAAACCCAGAAATTAGCTAAAATACAATATCAAAGGTCGAAAAACCCTGTTTTACCCTTCTAAAATCGATGTTTGCTATTAGGCAGATATTCGAGCAAAGACATGAGTTCCGCCAGCCTACCATCGTAACCATCATGGCATTCCTGGATTTTACAGCTCATTTGACAGTGTTCATAGAAATGGCATCTGGGAGCTCTTAGCAACTAGTCGAATTCCGGAAAAACTGGTCAGACTATGTTCAATGATCTACACTAACACTCAAAGCTTGGTTCGTGCCTATGGAGAAATGGGCAAAAGTTTTGATATTGGGAGTGGGGTGAGACAGGGTGGCATATTGTCCCCATGACTGTTCAATATTTGCATCGATGCCGTACTCCGCAAAGCTCTAGACAACAAATTAGGAGGCACTGTATTGCATCCATATCATACGCCCCTGACCGACCTAACCTTTGCTGATGACTTAGCCTTATTAGCTGAAACAATAAGTGACATGCAAAGTATGATTGATACAGTGCAAGAAGGAGCAGATTACCCTCCAGATTAGCTCAGCAAAATCAAATTTTATTGCATACGACCCAGACCCCACAACAACAAATGCTAACCATCGGCCCTGATACTGTTGACAAAGTTGAATCTTTCACTTATGAGGGTAGCTTAATAAAAGCAAATGGCGAAATTGCCAATGAAGTCAGCAGCCTAATACGAAAAGCGCTGACCACTTTCGTAGGCTTAAAATGCTTGTGGAATCGCAAGGATGTTAGGAACAAAACTAAGGGCGCATATACAGTGCAACAGTACGAGCAACATTCCTTTATGGCAGTGTAACATGGAACAGGAAGAAAACGGATCTCACAAAGCTTGAAATATTCGATCATCGTTGCTTACGATCCATCACCAAAGTTCGCGTAATAGACAAGATCACAAACGAGGAAATTCGTAGAAGATTCGAAATCAAATTACCTTTGTCGCAGCAAATTACCAACCGTCGCTGGAAATGGCTTGGCCATGTGCTACGGATGCCCGAAAATAGGTTGCCACAAATAACATTTCTATCCACCAACAATCCTGGTTGGAAACAACCTCAGGGTGGTGTATCAATGACCACCGAACGATATTTCCAAAAAGCGGCTGAACGATTTATTATGAAGCCATTTAATCTTAGTCGGAAAATATATGAAAGAACGTGGATTACGCATCTTCAAACAAGTGCCATTGACCGGCGACAATGGTAGGACATTTCACTTGAGGCGACGAATACCCACCCTGGGTGAAACCGTCTATAAGCAATAAGCAATACTGTACCATATTGTAGCACACAAAAATTTGCATGTACAAAATGTACAAAGACTTTTGGGTACCATCTTTGTATATTTACAAAGGTACCTTGTACAAACAAATACTGTTTAGGACTGCTGCTGGTCGCAGGTCACACACCGACAGTATATAAAAATGTGTACGTTCAAAAATACATTCATATAATATATCTACAAAAATTTGTTCACTCATACAAAAACCTTTTATGGAGATCTTTGTACATGCACAAAGAAGCTCGTACAAAAAATAGTGTCGGCTAATAATAATACACCACTTAATTTACTGGTCCCCCATGTCGGAAATTCACCCCTCCCTCAACTCTGGACCCCAAATTTCGAGTCGTTGCATGTATGCGCGTATCCACCAGTTTTAAGCTCATAAAAGGCACTTTAGAATTTCACCTCCTCCCCAGAATTCCCATGATGTGCATGTCTGACTGTTACTGTTATAATATAAAATATCCATGAGAAACGACGACGTCCCTCTTCTTGCTTCAGGGCCCAACCACGCCTTGTTCGAAATTTGGAATCCTTTAGGCGTAGTTGGCGTCATAAGTGCCTTCAATTTCCCTGCGGCTGTGTACGGCTGGAATAGTGCCATTGGTCTGGTTTGCGGGGATGTCCTCCTGTGGAAACCGGCTGTCTCTACGTCTCTTGTTGCCATAGCAACTACGAAGTAATCGCCTCATGTACGCCTTTGTGTTTGTGTAATTTCGTTTTTGGTCACCCAAATTTTTCGTGTGATAAATGATAATATGTGAAAACTTTTATTCTCATGTTAACATACCAACGGCTGATTTAGGGGAGGGGCGCCTTCTCCCTGTCATCAAAAATAGTTGAACGTAATACTGAAAAGATGTGTATTTAAATGATTTTAGCTGATTTTTTTCATGATTTTTCAAATGTTCCTGGTGCTTCGCATCTGATAATGACGTTTATTGAGCCCTCTAAAAACCTTATTTTTATTTCAGAAGAGTAGTTTTTGTATAGAATAAAGATTTTATGGTTTTTACAACGACTTTTTGAGTAAATGCGTATTAATTTGTCGAGAAAGAAACGCCATTTGGCATTTTTTCTCGGCTCTCTGTGTCGATTTTTGCGCTAATTGTGCATGTTTTTCACAGCGAACTTTCGAATAATTTGAAAATTTTTAAAGTTTTTGCATCAGAAAGGATTCTTTATCAAAAGACGACAATAAAACGCTCGCTATCGTAAACATAATGAACGGATTTTTGGGCTCTTCTTGACACTATTTGGAAAAATTTGGGTTAAGACTCGCCCGTCTGTCAGAAAATCCTGGATGCGCCACTGAACCTACTACATACATACATATTCGTACATACATATGACAAAAAGACATTATATAATAAGTGATCTTTCTTCCAAGTTTCAGTTCGGTTCCTTCTGCAAATATAAATATTTTATTTAGTGCGTTGTGTTGGAAGAGCGAAATAGTGTTTAAACTAATTAGACTGTATTAGACTCATTCAATCACTTATCTGTATTTACAGTTCGATTATCAATCTCAAATTTCTTTAAATTGCTACGTTACATCAATAGCTTCGTAAACCCGCCGTCTGTTTTCAGCATCATATTTTTAATTAGACCCAATGAGCATTAGCTCCTTTTCTGCTTAAATGAGATTTAGTTCGTAAGCGATCACGTTGACGTGTTACTTGTAGATATCGAATCACTATACATATTTGTTTATTGCATCGGATTGCTTGGAAGTACAAAACTGAGGCGTGACTCGTTCGATTGTGTCTAGCTTTTAGACCCTTCAGCAGGGAAACACCCCTCTCACCCCTGTCTATGTTTATCTATGATTATTAGCTTACTGATCCTAGATTATATCACTTACTAGATTTATTGCTATATTAGTTTAGGCTACATATAAGACTATTAAATTAAATTAGATTTACATATCAGATAAATATACATACTAGATTTGTTTCCAATAAGAAATAATTACTAGATTGATATAACTACTTATAGATTAATTACTGGATTATAATTAGGTTAAATATTACTAATTCCAATTCGCATTTGGCAATAACGTTACTACTCTTGATCCCACAAATACAATTGAATGTAAAACAAATTTTCCGCTTATGTGACATATTTTTTTATGTGCAATTTAGGTCTCGTAATATGTAACTCATTATGATTATAATAACTTTTCCTTATTTTTTATAAATTTTAAAAAATATTTAAAATTTTTTAATATTTTTAGCCCCTAATGTAAGAAAAAGTTAATTGTTTTAGATAGCGATTGGAATGCAACTTACAAACTGTAATACGTATTTTGTTGATAAGCGAATATTCTTCCTTAACGACGCACATGTACTATTTATGCGTACATAAAAAAATTTGCTTTTTTGTACATACAGAAAGACATTTTCATATGACTTTTTGCATAGGTGCATAATTATTGATTGATCTCTTTTTTAGAATTCTGCAGTCTGTTTTGGAAGAAAATGGCCTTCCTGGCGCCATTTGTTCTTTAACATGCGGTGGCGCTGACATAGGGTATCTTATTCTATTATTTATATGTATCTTTATTTATTTGTTGCTCAGTAGTTATATCCAATGTGGTACAAAAAATTCACATCGACTTTTTAGCGCGCTAAAAGAGGCAGGATTATATGATTCTTCAAATGGTACATGCATGTGCACATAAGAAGATATGTATGAAAGTTTATGTAAGTGACTTCCGTCCCTAAGTTTCCCATTTTCTTTCTTGTGTATATTTTGACGATTATATGTATATTTTATTCTACATTATACATGATTAAAACTATAAAAATACTATTCAACTATCACAATAGTATCGATATTACATGGTCGTTTAGATAATTTACTTATAAAAAATGTTGTGATGTAGACACGCAATGGCATCTGATTCGCGTGTGGCGCTGCTGTCCTTCACAGGAAGCTGCCAGATTGGTCAAAAAGTTGCTCAAACTGTACGAAATCGCTTCGGAAAAACTTTACTAGAACTTGGCGGCAACAACTGCATTATAGGTAATGCATAATTTTGTTTGATTTACCTAGAATTTTACATGCTTATCATTTTGTGATAATTTTAACCTTATCTTATTAATTTGAAAATACATTAAATGATTATTTTTCACAAAAAATATGAAGTATAACTGGTATTCATAGCGTTGCTTTATGCACCGCAATCAATGAGTGCACATAATCAGGGTGACAGTATAGCGGTAAATTCTCGATGGTGAAGGAGAATCAGAAATTTTCCCTAAAATTACTTGAAATTCACCAGAAACTGCTCGCATAATTTTTACGCTATTTTAGCATTTATGTCCATCATTTAGGCCGTTTCGGCTCAAAATATCTCTGACTGACCCCTTCCCGGATTGTCGTGCTGTGCATTGCACATATGTCCATTTTGGGCCTTAATTTTGCCTTATTTTTCTCTATAAAATTTCCCATTTTTCTATTCTTTGGTTTAGACCTTTGAAATTTACTTTTCAACCTTCTAAACCGTCAGACCCTAAACCCCAAGTGCATGTCTGGCCAAAAAAGTAAATATAACACATGTTTACTACCTTAAATTGGGCTAGGAGCAACGTGAGCGCACAGCTTGACCTATCTGGAAAAACGGACAATCCGAACTGGTAATACTCGTAGTCAGTCGCAGATTTATCAACTAAAATGGCCTGAAGATTTGATTCAATTTTTTGGAAATAAATCCATAAATATTTTATGTATGCATGATTTCAATGACTTTCACCAAAATGTTCTTATTTATACATTATGTCGTTTTTGTCATTAATTTTTGTCATGTTTTTGCTCGGGAAATCTCCCTATCTCCTGTGGCGTTTAGCCCCTGAAAATATGTGCAAGTCTACTTATTGTCCTCTCCCTATAAAACATGTATGTTGTAGGAGTGCTAAAATTTTGGTCACCACACCACCATATATACATAGATGCATAGCATGGCCGATCTGGGGTACTCAGTTGATCTGGGGGTCACAAATCGAGCTTTTTGGGCTGAAATGGGCTCAACAAGTGGTATAAGCGCTAAATTATTGTTAAAACTACGTTATTAAACGGGTTCTGGTCTCTTTAAATTAATTTTGGCGAAAATTTTAAATTTTCATTCATTTTTGGCCCTCATTTTTCTTCAGAAAATTTTTTATTTTTTCATTTGTTGCGTCTAGACCCCCAATTGCATGTCTGACCACCACCCTGCACAACATGTGAATTTGGGGGGATTTAAAAGGCCATTTTTGGGCCCACAAATAATAGTTCTGCGTCAATCGTTTTTCGGCGTTTCTGACGATGCTCTATCTTTTTATAGCATAAAAACGGAAAAAATTATTTGGAAAAAAGTCAAACAAATTGAACGAAATGCAGTTAAGACATCAGTACATGGCGCGGAGCGCCAAAAATCCAGCACTTTTGAGCAGATAGGTACTCGTACATAAAAACGCTCGAAATGCACTTTTCTGCGAATTTCCAGTGAATTTTTCGAAACTTTGGGAAAATCGCGATTTCTGGTTGGGGGCTGAAATAATTTCTGGTGGGGAGAATGGAATAATTTATTTTGGGGGGGGGCTGAAATAATTTCTGGTGGGGGCAAAATTTTTCAGAGGGAGTGAAACCTCCCTCCCGCTAAAATCGTGTATGGTCACCACCCTCTCACCGCACCACCACATTTGTATTGTCCGATTCAATACCATTATTTACTGCATACCGGTATTTTAATTTAAAATTGACTTTCTTCACCAACTTATTTGTTTCGAATGCGATTTGTACGGCTAACGCAAATGTGTGCAATGTCGTTGTAAGCGGGGATTCTTATTGTAATAATTTTGCAGTGAATCACGATGCCAATCTTGATATGGTCATCCCAGCTGCAGTATTTGCTTGTGTTGGCACAGCAGGTCAACGATGTACGACTACTAGAAGACTGGTATACTTCTTCACAATAAAATTTAATCTTAATAAGGCGTTCTGATGAGCTGTCTTTCGAAACGTAGTTATTCTTTCTCCAGTCTTTCTAACTTTTAAATAATCAAACCACTCATTCGTGTATACGCATGCCTAAAAGATGTCTAGTGTGAATAAATCGATAAGAAAACCAATGTCTTGATAAGCAAAATTATTGTTAATAAAAATGCGTAATTTAGAAAAACACGAAATTATTCCAATTATCGTTATCCATGCTGACAAAAACCTAAAACCTTTGTTCATAAATTTTTTGAATCTAAATTGTTTCGTACTATCTTTTAAGACTCGGATGCCTATATCGTATTGCATTTCTTACCAGTTTCCTAAGATAGATATGTATGTTGCTGGCTTAAAAAAATCGTGAAATTGGTTGATTAAGGCTTTCAAATGACTGATCTGGGCATGTATGTACGAGTATGTAAAATTTGCATATTCTTACATATGTACTAGTATATATGTCTGAAAAATTCACTTTGCCCGAATTTCTATTGCCCATAAGTTGTACTATTTTTATACTTTCTTCGCATTTCCTTTTTCCATCAGTAATTTTCTCCTTTTTTGTTTATGAAGGGTCATGCGACTTAAATCGCTGAGTGCTGAAAACAGCGATCATATCTTCAGTGTATAAGATAAACGCTTACATCCGTTCTGTATGATCTGATTGTTGCTAAAAATTAAATAATAAATTATCTATTCATTATCTCAAAGACTAGTTCTCAATCAGTTAACGTAACATAATTCGGGCTTTCTTTGACTTAGTTAACAAGAATGATCCTTCTAAGTTCTAGTTCTGTAAACTCTTTGTAGATTGTTCATGAGAAAGTGTACGATACCGTACTATTGAAGCTCAAATGCGCTTATGAGCAAGTGGTTAAAAGAATCGGTCATCCTCTTCATAGTAAGGACATACTTTTATCTTTCCTACATGTACTTGTCTACATAACTAATATTGTATTGTTAAGTGTATATCGGGCGTCAAGTCATTCGGATTTTCACTTTCAAGTATAAGCGCATTTCTAGGGATTATCCGAGAAATATTCACAATTGCATACAGGCTCGCATCCAGGGTCCGGTCAAGGGGCGGGTGGATCTAACATAGATTGGTCTGTAGCTCGGAAAATTTGCCGGGATAGCTCGCAAAAACCGGATTTTTCGACGTTTCTCGACATGCTCTATCCATTAAGATCATGATATTCGAACTGGAAAATATGTTTTTTCACTCAAAAATCCTTATAAAAAGTGTCATTTTTTGGTTGCGTTTGAACCAAAACGATGGAAAATACTTCACATCCAAAGAGGAGCGCCGACAATTTGAAAATTTTACGACAAGGACGTTCGTTTCTTCCATCTTTCCGTGCATTATCTTGCCTTTCAAAAACTTTCATGCGAAGAACGGGGGCCGCCCCTTAAATACGGCCCTGATTGCATACATCTATGAATATAAGAGGGGTGCAATGTTTATTGATAATTATTTATATTTATTTTTTTTATTTATTACTCTTTTTTATTTTTTTATTTATATTATTGATAAGCTTTTTAATGGGCCAGAATCTCTTATTGCTCGCATAATTGTTATTTTTTAGCAGTGAATTGATCTCGTCGTCTATTTTTATTTTTATTTGAATGCGTCCTATTATAGGTCAAACTTTGATTGGTCCGTTGCACAACAAGGCTGCGGTGCAAAAATTTTTAGAGGGTGTAAAATCGGCAATGAGTCAAGGCGGCGCTATTGAATTCGGCGGTAAAATCGTAGATGGTCCGGGAAATTTCGTTCAGCCAACGATAATAAGTGGTCTTAAGCATGACGCCGACATTGTTAAACAAGAAACATTTGCACCAATTGTTTTTATTCTTAAGACCAAGGTTTGTGCGTGTCACCTCGTATTTTCTTAAATTACCGGCCTTCCTTATTATATAAATACATACATACAGGCTCATATTCAGGATTTGGCCAAAGAATGGGGCGGATCTATCATAAATTGGTCTTTATCTCGGAAAATTTGTCGGGATAGCTTGTAAAAACCGCATTTTCCAACGTTTTCCGACTTGCTCTATCCATTAGGATCATGAAATTCGAAATCTCGAGAAGAAAAGTTTTTTTATTGATTGAAAGGTTATAAAAATGCCGTCTTTCGGTCGCGCTTGAGCCAAAATTATGGAAAATACTTTACATCTGGGGCGCGAAGTGCCAAAATTCGATGATTTTATGTCAACGATATGCAATTTCTCCATCTTTTCGTCTATTATCTTATTTTTCAATATCTTTTTGACCGAGGGGGGTCTGCGCCCCATCCTCCAAATACGGCCTGCATGCGTATGTCTTAATGTGCATATTCTTCTAATCCCGGTTGCAATATGCATGCTTAAGCCTGGCTTAAACTTATGCGCGACTTAAGCATGGCTTAACACTTACAATAGAGCATGATGTAAACAACGATGTAAACCACGAATAAGATTATCTTAAGTTCATCTTAACTTGGGTTAACGTTCAAACACAGTTCAGCTACAGCCAAGAACAGACATCCACATGGAGGTGTTTTTTGGGTCTAGACCAGACATGCACGGGGGGGTTTCGGGGATCTACTAGACCCCCAGAATGGAAAAATGGAAAATTTTCTCGAGAAACTGGGGCGAAATGAAGGCGAAATGCGGATGAAAATTGAACATTTTTCTTCAAAAGCGCTTCAAATTGACCGAAAACTGTGTAATATTGCAATTTTGACTCTGTTTTAGCGCTTAAACCAGTTTCTGATGTCATTTTGGTCCAAAAAAGCTCAGTTCTTAACCCTCCCAGACCGGCTGACCCCCTCAGGATCGGTCATTCTTTCATCTATGGTTTAGACACTCCCATGAATGAAGAATGAAAAAATTCAAAAAAATTTGGGGAAAATGAGGCAAAATAAAGGCTAAAAATAGATAAAAAAATAGAATTTGACCAAAAACTGTGGAAAAATGTAGTTTTAACGTTATTTAAGCTTTATACCAATTTTTCAGGTTATTTTAGCACAAAAATACTTAATTTTCGACCTTTCCCAGATCGTTCATGCTGTGCATCCATGTGTGATCAAGTATATACTGTTATGCTGATTTTTTCAATGTTTCAGAGCGTCGAAGAAGCAATAATGTGGAATAATGAAGTGGATCAGGGTCTTTCGAGTAGTATTTTCACTCAGAATATGGCAGATGTTTTCAAGTGGTTAGGGTAAGCTGTTTTAATTTCACTCCAGCTTATTCTCTGCAGTCAGCCTTTTTAAAAAATCCCTGATTCTCCTTAGAATCGGTCTTTTGCAAAAATTTCTGCTTGATTTTCGATTATGAGCTTCTAATTTCATAATTTGGTAAAAATTTGAAGCAGAAATAATGTTTTTAATGAAAAATTGAGATTCAATGAATGAATTGATTTTGGGAAGGATGGACTACCTGCTGCATGAATATTCGTAATTTTTAAATTGTGGCATCGATTTTCTTTATCATTCAAATTACCAAAAAACTCGTAATGGCACATAACATGTATATGTATGTATTGTAAATTGTTGGTATCATTAAAAATAAGGGCACAGTTAATGTCGTATTATTTCTGCTTCGTGACGAAGTCTCAAATGATTTTCTTTTAGAAAAAGTTTAGGTCTAAAACGCATTTCACGGGAAAAAGCTGATCGGTCAGGCTGGTCGTGGACAATATTTTTGTGGATAATTTGCAACTACATTTATAATTCAGTGCGCCTCAGTGTTTTTTTTGTACAAGGTCCATTGTACATCTACAGAGAGGGTCCTCAAAAGTCTTTGTACATTTTGTACATGCAAATTTTTGTGTACTATAATATGGTACAATAGCGATTTTAGTGTGGTAAAACAGGGTTTTCGATCTTTGATAGTGTATTTTAGCTAATTTCTGGGTTTCTGACGCTGTAAATTACTAAAAATTGTCTCAAAAATTTGACATTTTTCCATTCTAAATGCAAATTCTGCCATTTTAAACATATATAGGACAAACAAGTACTCATTTCGGCGCGAAGCGTCGAAAGTTTGTGGGAATTTTACACCTTTTTACAGTTTTTGTCTTTGTACATTTTGTACACACTAATTTTTGTGTAGGGCAAAAATCACTAAGAATCGCTTAAAACGGCGCGAAGCGCCGAAAAATTTGAATTTTCCCGTTGAAAAGCAATTTCTGCCGTTATAAAGAAATATAGAACACACAATTACTCATTTCGGCGCGAAGCGCCAAAAATTTTGCGAATTTCAGACCTTTTTTACAATTTTTGTCTTCAAAAAATCTTTGTACATGTACAAAGACGGTCTCGAAAAGTCTTTGTACATCGGGAAAAATCTTTGCCGAGAACAAAAAACACTGATGCCCATTGATCGTAAAAGTCATTTTTGAAATTTTTGGTAGCCAAAGAAACCGTTTAAATTATTATTAAATACATAACAAGTTATTGTTTAATTGTATTATTATAGGCTTTTTGGACCTCAAACTAAAAACGATTTGTGAATAATGTGAAGTGATTTGTAAAAATCTTAATTTTTCATTGTTTTCGGTCTTTTTTTCCTTATATTTCGACAGAAAATTTTTCCGTCCTTTTATTCTGGCCTTTTTTTAAGTCCTCAGATAGAATGCATGTGTGTTTGTTTAAAGCCCTCTGAAATATTGTAGTAATTGTTAATATGGAATAACGTCTGGGTCTATTTAATTATGCTAAGGTATAGCAGCGAAATTAAATAACAAATAATTCTAATAACAATAGTATTTTTGCGGTAATTACGTAAAATATTAAAAGTCGTTACACTATATACATATGTAAGGAACATAAAAAATTCCTTCACAGTTGCACATTGAATTTAAAAACTTAGACCGTTTATGTCTTTTTTCGTGAAAACGCATGATAATACAAACAATAAAGAAGTAACTTTTGTTTCTCCTCCCAATCGTATCTTATTTCACTCTGTCAATATTAATTAACTTTGTGCATTGGCGCGTATTGTATTGAACATTTGATGAAACCAGTGTTTTTTTTGCACAAGGTCCGTTTGTACATATACAAAGATGGTCCCCAAAAGTATTTGTACATTTTGTACATGCAAATTTTTGTGTACTCTACTATAGTACAGTTGCTATTTTAGTGTGGTAAAACAAGGTTTTCGATCTTTGGTAGTGTATTTTAGCTAATTTCTGGATTTCTGAAGCCAAAAATTACTAAACATTGTCTCAAAACGGCGCCAAACGCCGAAAAATTTGACTTTTTTTCCATTCTAAATGCAAATCCTGCCATTTTAGGGATACATGGGACAAACAAATACTCATTTCGTCGCGAAGCGCCGAAAATTTCTGGGAATTTTACACCCTTTTACAGTTTTTGTCTTCCCAAAAATCTTTGTACATGTACAAAGACGGTCATGAAAAGTCTTTGTGCATGGGTAAAAATTTTTGCCGAATACAAAAAGACACTGGATGAAACAATCAAATTTTGAAGGCCAAAAGGTTCGGATTGCGGGATTGTGAATGTAAACATTCCAACAAGTGGCGCAGAAATTGGCGGAGCGTTCGGTGGGGAAAAGCATACGGGTGGGGGTCGAGAATCGGGCAGTGACAGCTGGAAGCAGTACATGCGAAGGTCGACCTGGTGAGGCGACGGTTTGGGGATGTGTTTTTTGTGTTCGCATCAACTTTTGATTTTAAAAATTCATTTATTAAATCAAATTGTTCTTTACGGATTTGGGCCCCAAGATTGGGCGTTTCTTTAAATAGACAATTAGGGCGGGCGGGAGTGGTCACGAGAGAGAAGCAAAATCGTACGTGTGACAGGGAGTTTGGGAAGACTCCACATCCAAAGTCAGTCGTCCCCCATCACCTCAAAGTTAAAAAATTGTGACACCGATTTTTGGTGAAAAATTACGTTTTTTGGCCAAGTAATTTACTCCTTCTTCTTCGAAAAAGATCGAGGACCGCCACCCAGAATTGCTAGTCGTTATATGTCTGAGTAAAACTAATCAGCTCCGAACGTGATCATGATAATGTGCCTGTTTGTTACTGTTTGAAATTTCGTCACACTCTTTCAACCAGGCACGTAGCTGACCGTCCTCGTCCTATTTTAGGGGGAACGACACCAATTTTGAGGGGACTAAGCCCAAAAAGGCCAAAAATAGCACAAAATAACGTTTAAAAGTCCTATTTTTCCGATTTTTCTAAATTTTGGGGGTCCGAACCCCCCATTTCCCCCAGAGATACGTGCCTACTTTCAACAGACTTTTAAAATGCTAGTTTTTTGACTTGCGTATCTGATCAGAAAACGTCTTAATTTTTATCGTTTTCTTATTTAAATGGTTTAGTCGTTTTTATTGGCAAGAAATCAAGTCCTCGCGACCACAATAGATTTATAGAATTGTCTCTTACTCGTTTCAAAAATGATTGGTAAGAGACAAAATAAGTAAATATATTTTTCAATGATCTGCGGCTTTCTTCCTAACCTAAAGTTTATAATTGTGTTAGGGATTCTCGCCAT
Source organism: Mermis nigrescens (assembly GCA_036768485.1). NCBI lineage: Eukaryota > Metazoa > Nematoda > Enoplea > Mermithida > Mermithidae > Mermis > Mermis nigrescens. The sequence goes on along the minus strand of JAVLUZ010000341.1, from coordinate 3,653,647 downwards.
CCTTTACTTGATTTAAAAAGTATGTGCCATTTCAAGTGATTCGGAATATACCGAGCGACTTGCACATTGCAGATATAACAAAATCAAATTATTTTTCCCTGAAATATTCTTTGATCATTTTTCTTTTAATTTGCATTTGTTAGCATACGATCTATCATTATGAATGTTCTTTATGTTCAAATTACTTCTTTGCACCTTCCAAAGCATACTATTAGAAGTATTCAGAGAAATTTTTCGAACATTGGCTACCGTGAATACCTATGAATTAGCCATCCCTGAATATTTTTCGGAAAATTCTGCGTACTTCTCGTACAATCACATGTACATTATGAAGAGAAACCCCTCCAATCTGGGGTCAGAAAGACAGACGCTGTCTGGCGAGTTCGAGTTTATGTAACGTGTACTAAGTTACGCTTGGGGGAGGGAAATATGCCAATTTTTATTGACCAGACTGAACTCGAGTCTAAATGACAAGAACGTCATCATTTTCCGATTGATGCATTTTTCTATTTCTTTATCTTCAAAGTATTTATGCAGTCGAAATATGCTAAAAATGTTTGACTAATTGCGGCCTCACAGAATGAGAGAGTATATTATGTGTAGGCTATTTTGATCGTTTTCTACATCATTTGGAAAAGAACAAATTTATTTGTTGTGAATTCTAGTTCCAGGATTTTAACCCATCCCCTGCGGACCCTGACCTTGTACATTTGTGGTACGCCCCTCTAATCATACATGCTTATAGGGGGTAAGGGGTATTTCCCCGCTGAAGGTTCAGCCAGAAAGGTACTGTCCGGCGATTTCGATCTGACAGAACGTTTTCTGCACCACTTTTGAGGACAGAAGCAGTAATAATGTCAAATACTTTTTGGTCAAAAAGCGCCCAAAATTGATTGATTTATCTATTTGTTGGTGTTAAAAACGATATAATGCTGTCACGACGGACTAAAAATGCTTTAAAATGCGGTTTTACCACGAAACAGCGTTTTATTAGGCTATTTTGACCATTTTAGTCGTTTGAATAGCAAAAACATCACGGACACTATATTTACTCGTGTGGATTTCTGGAATTTCACCCCCCCAACCCTCTGCTGTTGACCCTGACCTTGTCTATCTATGATTTTAATGTAAACTAAAGCGCTTACATGTTCTAAATGTAAATTAATGCTATCGCCTCGTTTAGTACGATTAATTATGGGACCGATTTACCGTTGGCCCAGGGTATCAAATTTGGATAGCGTGGATCATATAACCGCATTTAATTTCGACATGAAGTACTGATTACTTTTTGCCGCTATCATACGAATGTGCATTTTTGGGTGATTGGGTTGCTAAAATGCTTATAAAAAGTTATGTGTATGCCTAATTGATTTATTCTCCTGCATAGTATACGACATTTTTCAAGATGGTAAAAGCACTTAACAAAGGCCTCTTATAAAACAATAGTCTGCGGTAAGAAATAATTGTCGAAAATTCTTGACAAATTGTTTTTTTTTCAATTTCAATTGCTCAATTCTTTTTCCATATTCCGAATCAGTTGTCAAAAGTCGGTGCGTTCTAAAATATCTCAATTTTTGGGACAGGAAAGCATTGAATCTAGAAGGGTATCTCCATACCCGTATTGTACGGCTGTGAATTTAACTTTCAGAACAAACAAGTCCTTAATTTGACAAAAAAATGTTTTCATTTCGAACCTCTCAAATTCGTTGCCTTTTTAATTATATTTATCGCCGTGATGCTTTGTTAGTGTTTACTGTAAATCGTGTCGTATTACTTTTTTATCACGCATATGCTGAAGGCGTATGGAATTCGTCCCCACATGGGCGTAAGGGTTGGGGTTTACACCCTCAGAGTCTGAAACCCCCTCCCGAAAATCGATAAACCCCAAAATTGAATGTTTTGTATTATTGGCAGTTTCGCCCCATCTGACCATACATGGGCAGCACCGAAATTCTGGGGGTCAGGATGGGTCAAATCGCCAAAAAAATTACTAAAAATAGAGTTCTGGGGTCTACAGTAATCTACGGGGTTTTTCAACTTTTGCGGGGTACAAACCCCCACGCCCATGTGTGCACCTGACACCCAAATTCGCAGCTGCACGTGTATGGATCATCTACACATTTCAATTTTATATTGCGCAGTCAGTGAAAGAGAAAATTAGACCGTTTTATACTTGCATTCAGACTGGACACTGATGGCACCGCTTCAAGCTAGATTGTTAAAGTGCTACTAGGTTTTGTATATCTGAGAAAAAATTTAGTGTCAGTAATAACGTATTTCGTTAAATATTATGCATGGAACGGAAAGATGAAATTTATTAAATATAAATTTTATTGTGAAGGGTACGTATTTTAGCAGTCCTATCCATGCATGTAATGGCTGTGAATAATTTTGATTGGGATCTTTGGTCATTTTTAAGGAAGGTGTAAATGACTCAGATTTTTGGCAAAAAATGACAAAAAAACAAAGGACGCTTTAAAAAACGCAAGTTTTCGCCTAAACTCGTGAGCCAAAAATTTTCTGACTTGGGGAATGGGAAGACGAGGCAATTAACTTTCTTAGAGGTCCCCCAAACCCCCCTATTTTTTGTGTGGCCCTACCTAGCCTTCTTCGGTAAGTACCCATTTTTCCACTAAAGCGTACTTGGTTTTTTTCCTATATGGATGTCGGGCAGCAGCAAAAATGTAATTACAAAACTTCTTCTGGCTAAATTCAGATTTTTGACATTTTGATCCGATTTAACTTCCCCTTCCGTCATCGGTAAGGTATGTAATGTATACTCTAATATTTACGGCTATGTATGTATACATGCCTATTCGCAGCCTGTTAGGCGTAGGGTTTATGTGTATTATTCTTTGACTATGAAGAAATATAAGCATTTAAAAATGATTTTTTTAATTCAGAAAAGAAATTTCAAAATATTCACTCGTATATTCAATTGAATTTTTTATTAAGAAGATTTCAAAATTTTTCTGGGAAATCATTATGATTGGAAGTTACACGTTCTATTTGCGTAGCTACACAGCTCTGATTTCATACATTCTGACGATCAATCGACCAGTCTTTGAATATCTAATTTATGGGTTCCTGACCATGAATAATAAAAATTTCTCAATACATCGTTAAAAATTGGACGCTTTTGTCTTTTCAAACGCAATTGTTGCGATTGTAGAGGCAACTGACCAATACTAATTACGGCCCAAGGCGCCAAAAATTTTCGAAAAATAATCTGTGTACATTTACAAGAAAAATTTGTGTTCGGAAAATATTTGCTAAATACAAAAAATTATGCTTACTTTAAGGAAATTCTCTTCCAGTTTTGAATAAACAGTAGTAGTAGCCACACCTGGGCGTGGGGGGTTTGGGGGTATGCACCCACCCCCCGAGAAACCAAAATACCCACCCTAGAAATCAAAATACCCCCCAGAATTCAATTTTTAAAAATTTTTTCTTTTTTTTCACAATTTTTTGATGCCAATGGATAATGCTCGATGAGAAACGTCGAAAAATGGTGTTTTTTCGCCATACCACCATTTTTAGGGCAATTTTTTGAATTTTGAAAAATCTCGCACCCCCAGAATTTTCTTGCTGCCCACGTATGGTAGTAGCTTCGGCTTTGTATTGAACTCGCATTATTTGTTTGCTGTCTTTTGAATTTAGTGTACTCTATTTCGTTTTTGTCTATTTCACAAGCATTACTACAAAAAGATTTCACGTCGGCTGGCTAGGTCCTCATGAATATCAAATATTGGTAGTCCATTGTCTGATATTAGTCTGAAAAAAATCAAATCGATTGCTTGAATTTATTACCCATGCGCCGTCCTTCCTCTAATCGCTTATTTATTTGTTGGATCACTTATGTATCGTTCGCCATTTTTAGTACAAATGTGTATTAATTTTTTTGTATTCAATAAGTATTTATCGCTGGTTGTGCGTATACAGTGTGACCTTACTATCCTGAATTCAATTAAATATACCTAACTGGTCAAAAACTACCTGATCGTTCCCCAGAATTTGGTTCCTGACGTGATACGCGTGAGGGATCCTCGAGAATCCGGCGGACCTACTCCAGAATTGAATTTCTGCTCATATTTTAGACAATCTAGTCTTATTGGACTCCTCAAAATTTGGCTGCTGCCCACTTATGCCCATCTAGAGCCCCGAAACCCCCTTTATGTCCGTGTATAATCGCATGACGGCACTGTTTGTGACAAACTGGTCAACTAATATAATTTTTCATTTTTGACCGGTAATTGCAGAACAACGTAGAATTCTTCTGCGTTTAAGAATATTCCCGAAGCCGATCCCTACAAGGATTTTTTAACATAGTCCAGTGTATATGGGAGAATTCTCCTGCACCTACAAGTAAATGGCAAGGCAATCATGCATGGGCGGCAGCTATGATAAATCTAGAGGTATGGATGGTGTAAAACCGACCAGACGAAAATTCAGTTCTGCGGAAGCGTCTGTCGATTCGGAAGGTCTAACGGATTCTCGGGTTTCCGAACCCCCCACGCCCATATGTGGTGGCAACTGGCGATCCTATATAATGATAAGACTCGTGAGCACACATGAGCTTGGTGGTTTGTACCCCCAGAACTTGAATCCCCCTCAGATGACTGTAGACCTCCCAGAATTCTATTTTTAGTAATATTTTTGGCAATTTTACCCATCCAGACCTCCCAGAGTTTCCTTGCTGCCCACGTATGCTCGTGAGCGCAAATGGGCGCAGAGGGAGTCTGGCTTGATCCCCCGAGAATCCGACGGAGCTGCTCCCCCTAAAAGGATAGATTCCAGAATTGAATTTTGGTGCTATTTTCGGCAATTTTTCCCCATCGGTCCCCCAAGAATTCAGCCGTTGCCCACCAATGCACAACACACATTTGCTGTTTGTAACATCATCGGATGGGTACCTATGTACCTATTTAAAAAATACCTTTAACATAAGTGGTACAAAAAGGAAATTTTCATTATAATTATGTCAAAGTCTGACGGCGAGCTATTGTCGTTTCTTTAATTTTCAGCTGCCGAGAGCTTATTAGGAGGCAGATCAACGAGGAAGTTGATTCTATATGTTCAAAAATTTTCATAAGGCATGAAATATCCTGCGCACATACGAGTATGTGCACTGCCAATGGAAATTGGGATCCGTAGTAAGATATAGCAGGGTTAGACACTAGCTTAGCCATGTCGATTGCACTTACCTATAATACACTTGGGTACCCCAACATACGTCCCCCCAGGAACGCTGACATTTCTGGGAAGTGCGGTTTTTTAAAAGATAGATAATAAGCTACGATTATACACCCGTTTTTGTTTTTTCTTTACACGATAATACCCAGCCGATAATATCAGCATATGAAGCTTTACTGTGACGTTATAACATAGTTTTTAAAGTTTGGTCGTTTATTTTACGCACTTTTGCAATCTGTTTAGCCTCGTTTTTTTTATCTAGAAATTTGAGTTAGTACGATTGAACTTTTTTATTTTTTTAGATTGACTTTCTTCCGGAGAGTAGAAAAATCTGGGGTAGGAAAAACACATTTTGTTCAAGTTTTCGACTTCTCTATGTATGTATGTCCGAATTCGTCGGTTATTATTCCGCAAAAAAACCTTCCGTCGGAAAAAGCCATGAAGTTGACACGCGTTCGCAGTAAAGTTAGTACGGAGATAGATGTGGTAGTTTAAAGTTTACACTGGTGGTGGACAGAAAAAAACACATTTTTACCTTCTTTCAGTTTGTCAACCGCCCCAGTTATAAATCAAGACGTGCGAAGTATTATACAAAATGAAGTATGTATCAAGAGTTACACATTGCATTTGGATGCGTTTCTTTGAATTCAATACAGAGTTATCTCTGGTGGTGTACAGTTTGAACCCTAAGGGAAAAACATGTTTTTGACCGTTTTTTGTCTCTCAACTACTCCGGTTGTGAATCGGACAGCGCGAACTATTCTAAAAGTAAATTAAATATCACTGAGTTACACATCCGCACTTGGTCGCGCGCGCTTCTTTGCACTCAATACTGAGTTAGTTTTTGCGATGTAAAGTTCCAAACCTGGGGTAAAAAACTTTTTGGCAGATTTTTGGCTGTCAACTTCTCCCGGCATGAGTTGGGACATAATCCTAATTATAAAAATATACTAAGCATCGAGGATCACAGATGCACGTAGGCGCGTTTGATTAAACCAAATATTAAGTTTTTCTAGTGATGTAAAGTTTACACTAAAATGTCATATGACTTGCAGAGCGCTGCAAAACGTGAATGTTTCTAAAATGTTCTCCATAACGTCAGGATTTCGAATCTGACTGCTACTTTTCTCTAAACCCAGTAGTTATGCAAGGTTCACATTATTGAGTGATTATAGGATTACGAATCTCGTATATTTTATTTAAACTTAGTAGCTTACAGTCAAGACCACAAGTAAGGTCGCTCAAGCACAGGTACGACAGTCAACAGGCGCCTGTGACCTGCCTGTGAATCGGCCAAATTTTTATATTGGTAAACACGCGCGTCGAAAGAAAATTGCCTGTGTGATGCCTGTCACTTTGACTGCCAGGCGTCTGTAGGACATGCGCTTGAGCGACGTTACTTGTGGTCTTGTCTGTAGGTAAAGTTTACACTGAAAATAAACTTTAGTTCCAGAAGGTTGCAGAAGCTTGATTTTTCCGAAATATTCTCTACAATGCGAGTAATACAAATCTGATTGTAAGATTTCTTTACACTCAGTAGTTGTGCAGAGTTTACACTGAAATTTAACTATAGTTCCAAGGCTTTGCGGAAGCTTAATTTTTTTTAAATATTCTCCGTAACGTCGGAATCACGAATCTGACGAATAAGTTTTCTCTACACCCAGTAGTTATGTAAAGCTTACACTATTGAGTTATTGTAGAGGTGTAAAGCTTATACTGAAAATTCAGTATACTTCCCGAGCGTTACAGAACAAAAATTTTTTCAAAATCTCCGTAACGTCAGGATTACGAATCTGACTTCTACTTTTCCCTATACCCAGTAGTTTTGCAAAGTTCGCACTGTTGTGCGATTGAAGAGGTGTGAAGTTTACACTTGAAATTCATTTACCTCCAGAGCAATGCGAAACGTGAATTTTTAAAATCTTCTCGGGAAGGATGGGATTACGAATATGACTGAATGTTTCTCTTATACCAGTAGTTTTGTAAAGTTTGACATTGCACTAAAAAAATAATTTTTAGTTACATACAGAGCGTTGCAAAAGCTTGATTTTTTAAAAATGTTCTATGTAACGTCAGAATTATTAATCGGACTGTAAGTTGTCTTTACACCCAGCAGTTGGGTATAGTGCACAATGAAAACCAACTTTAGTCTCATAGCATCGCAAGTAGTAAGGCGCGTCACTCTAGGGGGCATGTTGAGAGATACCCTATCTTACATCATTGCGGCCCACTCGCATTACTACAGTATAGGGTGATGTAACTATTGGCCGGCGTAGGTCGGTGGGGGTGGGTGTATAGTGTAGCGAGCTTGCCCGTTAAAATATCAGCCGCCCGTTAGAATATAGCCCATGTGTTAAATATAGCCCGCCACGGTATAATGGGCCCGCTCGTTAAATGGAGTCCGCCATGGTATAATGGGCCCGCCCGTTAAAATAGAGCCCGCCATAGTATAATGGGCCCGTGTGTTAAATGCGCCCGCCCGGTCGTTAAATGAAAAATATAGGTTGCCAGTGGTCACTGAAAGGTCATGTTACGGAATAATATGCAGCTAGCCTACTCGTGACCTTGAAGTTTTTCTTTTCGTTATACCTGTGTTATGACAGACCATACATTTATGGAAATTTTCAACTATTGTTGCAACCTTGACATGAAACAGACTATTCGCTTTATTAGAGTGCGGCAAAATGAAGGCTATATAGTGATAGAGCACGTAGAAAACTGACGTGTAGTATAGCGATTGAGCAATTAAGGAGTTTAAACAATACCTGTAAAATAAGAATCAGTTATTCGAGAAAATAGCGCTTAAATAAAATAATATATAAGTGCAGAATAGCAATTAAGTAACTAAGAATTTAAACAAATACATGCAACGTATAAAAAAGATTGCATGTGGATGGCGATCAAAAAGCAATATTAAAAATTACGATTAAATAGAAAAAAATTACATATAAGTGCAGCAATTGATTAATTCTGGGTTAGAAAAATAAGCGCAAAATAGGAAGAATGCATAAGTGTGAGACGGTGATCGAGTGTGTGAAAAGGAAAAATTTAAATCGAGTAAGCAAATTACGTTTAGGACAGTTATCAAAAATTATAAAATATGTGCAGAGATTTTCAAAAATGCGGCAAACGAGCTGCAAGTAAATGATTTAAGTGCAATGAATGACATTTCACTGTAAATTTTTTAGAGTTTTTATCAAGAATATTTTACAATTTAAGGCAAAATTTTTCAACTCACAGCCACAGGACTAACTTGTGATGAAGCACAATGTACAGCATGCGAATTTATGATATTGACACTAATACAAAACTCTATAGCAAAAATTTTTCCATTTTATGTGCCAATGTTAAGTATCCCGAGGCACATGTGTAAATTCTGCGAGATAAAAAAAGATAGTCTTGGGAAGGCTGGAATCCCAGAATATGATACCAATATTGCTTTTTTGCCAGTTAAATGATAAAAAGGGCAAAAAACTATTAAGTGAAATGTTTTTCAAGCAGTAAGACCGCACTTTTAAGCACTTTTAGTCCTTTTCTGATTTTAATGATACAAAATATAGAAATTCATCGACCAGAAAGGGATCACATTAGAAATGCACATTACTGCGCATTATGTTCGCACTGCCAGAAAGCACTTTGTACGTTGTTCATTTTTTTATGATTTTAATCTTGATTATAGCCCTTTGCCGTTGTCTTATTCTTTGAATCTTCGCCGTTTTTATCTATATCCTTCTGAATTTTTATTACGTTGTACTGTTTTTAATTCTTGAATTTGCTGAAATCTGGTGCACAGTGAGTTGGGTATACATGCGCTTCGCCTCTTTGGAGAAAATTTATAAATTGATTGGAAGCTGACCAGAAATAGAAAATTTTCTAGATTTTAAGTTTACTTTTGTTAGAATTTTTTATGGAAACTTTAGCTCAATCTGGCTCTCTGACTGACCTTTAGGTCACTTCAAATATTCCTAAAATCTGAGCCGAGCCGTTAATTTACCCTCCGTTTAGCATCATGTTCCTGCAGTCGAAAGGTACCATCATGGGACGCTGTGCTTGTCTGTGTTAAGCTACACCTTCTCAATTAAATATGTAATGTGTAAATTACTAATTTCATTTTATGCAATTTTGTATGCTCAAATAACATATGTTACTCTTCATGAAAATTATTTTTGAAAGAGTTACTTACTACTAAAAAACTTTTACATTGCATAAGAATAGGCACCTGGTGGACATCCATGCAAAAACAAGAAAAAGTAGATTTTTGTTGTGTTAAGCACAACCAGGGGATGCATTTGTAAAAAAACTTTACTGTTTCAAAATCCGCCAAGATTTCGGCATATTACGCATCTAACATCTAAAAAACTCTAATAGTGCTGTGCACTGTGCGGCACAGTGCACAGAAAAAGTACAACTGTGCGTCACACATCTGATAAGCTTGTTACACATCTAACAATCGTACATTTTTTTCACCATGTTCTTATTTTATCACGATAGCCTTGTACTGACATGATTTTGTGGCATTTCATTCAATTTCTCCATCCTGATCTTGCCTTTCTGCTAATGTGTCAAATAGAACATCACTGTTGTTGCTAATAAGCTTCTTGAACAAATGGCTCCGTGAATTCCATGCTGTATTCATCGCTTCAGTGTTCCCAAAGTTAAGTTTTGACTTATAAAAACTTGCTGTTGTAGATAACTTTGTATCTAGATCACTTTCATCTAATGCTTTTTGCAAAAAAGCATGCGCATCATAATTTTCATGAAGCTTGGATAAAAAGGCTTTAAAGAAAGGTGGATTGCTTAATTTTTCAACGCTGTCTGGGATATTTTCCATATCTTGTAGAGCATTTTCCATCATTGTGCGCCAGAAAGGATTTCTCCAGCCACTTTTGATTTCAGGTTCATCATCACTATCAGAAAGATTATCAGACATTTCTTCATCCTGGCTCTCTTCATGTTCGATTTGTTCTTCGTCCTCCTCCTGTTCGTCCTCTTCTTTCTTCGGATGTTACTGTTACAGTTTCGTCATCTGTACTAGTGTTTTCTGTATTCATTGATGGATGTAATAGACGCTGGTGTCTTTTTAACGTGAAATTATTTGACAAAGATTTGTTACACAAGGTGCATAAAACGACCATCTCTAACCAATTCAGAATGAATAAATGACTATCATCTGAGATTCACTATTTTTATATTATTGTGTGAAATCCACGTATAACACATTACATACACACATACACACACATACATAAACACATAAACACGCTCACAAACCCACATGTACCTGTCTATAAAAGAATTTTGCTTAATAAAGTCTGAACATGCCTAGCGTTTCTGTGCAATACATAATATTTTCACATTTATAATGTTTATTAATGCGTTGTACTAATTGGTCTATTCTTACTGTTAAGCTTTTATTTTTCTAGGCGTTAAAAAATATTCTATATTTAAAAACAAGAGTTTGACTAGTTATGAAGAAGTAAATGAAATGCCATCTGGTACAAAATCATGGCCAAAATGCCTTTTTTGTGAGAGTCCCCCACCCAGAACGGATGCTGACCCCCATAAAACTGGCATAAATGTTAGAATATCGTAAAACTGGTAATTAATTTGCATTTTATAATCATTTTTAAGCACTTCGTGATAAAACTTATGCCTTTATCAATTTTTTGACTTTATTCTGCATCATTTTTGCATAAAAATTTCCCATCCTTTTATTCTAGTGGAGGTTGTAGACTAAGCTCGTACACGTCACATAATTTTCGATTTTTATAATCTATATTAAAAATATGTAGTTTTATGCGTTTCTAGCGATTGTTTGACTGAAAAATATCAATTTCGACAGTCATTTTTAGATCATGTTTCCTTCAATCTCATTGAAATTTCTGCAATTTCTCGTTTTTTATGTTTAAAAAAGTCTCAGAAACCAAAAAAATGTTTTAAAACGCACATATTATTTTCAAGCCCAAAGGTACCAACTATGAAAGAAAATTTTTAGAACTAACCCGCCCCAGAATCCATGTCTTATGCAATTACGATGGAAACTATTAATGTGTACCACTGTTTTTAAGAAATGTGTAACAAGCTTATCAGATGTGTGACGCACAGTTGTACTTTTTCTGTGCACTGTGCCGCACAGTGCACAGCACTATTAGAGTTTTTTAGATGTTAGATGCGTAATATGCCGAAATCTTGGCGGATTTTGAAACAGTAAAGTTTTTTTACAAATGCATCCCCTGGTTGTGCTTAACACAACAAAAATCTACTTTTTCTTGTTTTTGCATGGATGTCCACCAGGTGCCTATTCTTATGCAATGTAAAAGTTTTTTAGTAGTAAGTAACTCTTTCAAAAATAATTTTCATGAAGAGTAACATATGTTATTTGAGCATACAAAATTGCATAAAATGAAATTAGTAATTTACACATTACATATTTAATTGAGAAGGTGTAGCTTAACACAGACAAGCACAGCGTCCCATGATGGTACCTTTCGACTGCAGGAACATGATGCTAAACGGAGGGTAAATTAACGGCTCGGCTCAGATTTTAGGAATATTTGAAGTGACCTAAAGGTCAGTCAGAGAGCCAGATTGAGCTAAAGTTTCCATAAAAAATTCTAACAAAAGTAAACTTAAAATCTAGAAAATTTTCTATTTCTGGTCAGCTTCCAATCAATTTATAAATTTTCTCCAAAGAGGCGAAGCGCATGTATACCCAACTCACTGTGCACCAGATTTCAGCAAATTCAAGAATTAAAAACAGTACAACGTAATAAAAATTCAGAAGGATATAGATAAAAACGGCGAAGATTCAAAGAATAAGACAACGGCAAAGGGCTATAATCAAGATTAAAATCATAAAAAAATGAACAACGTACAAAGTGCTTTCTGGCAGTGCGAACATAATGCGCAGTAATGTGCATTTCTAATGTGATCCCTTTCTGGTCGATGAATTTCTATATTTTGTATCATTAAAATCAGAAAAGGACTAAAAGTGCTAAAAAGTGCGGTCTTACTGCTTGAAAAACATTTCACTTAATAGTTTTTTGCCCTTTTTATCATTTAACTGGCAAAAAAGCAATATTGGTATCATATTCTGGGATTCCAGCCTTCCCAAGACTCTATCTTTTTTTATCTCGCAGAATTTACACATGTGCCTCGGGATACTTAACATTGGCACATAAAATGGAAAAATTTTTGCTATAGAGTTTTGTATTAGTGTCAATATCATAAATTCGCATGCTGTACATTGTGCTTCATCACAAGTTAGTCCTGTGGCTGTGAGTTGAAAAATTTTGCCTTAAATTGTAAAATATTCTTGATAAAAACTCTAAAAAAATTTACAGTGAAATGTCATTCATTGCACTTAAATCATTTACTTGCAGCTCGTTTGCCGCATTTTTGAAAATCTCTGCACATATTTTATAATTTTTGATAACTGTCCTAAACGTAATTTGCTTACTCGATTTAAATTTTTTCCTTTTCACACACTCGATCACCGTCTCACACTTATGCATTCTTCCTATTTTGCGCTTATTTTTCTAACCCAGAATTAATCAATTGCTGCACTTATATGTAATTTTTTTCTATTTAATCGTAATTTTTAATATTGCTTTTTGATCGCCATCCACATGCAATCTTTTTTATACGTTGCATGTATTTGTTTAAATTCTTAGTTACTTAATTGCTATTCTGCACTTATATATTATTTTATTTAAGCGCTATTTTCTCGAATAACTGATTCTTATTTTACAGGTATTGTTTAAACTCCTTAATTGCTCAATCGCTATACTACACGTCAGTTTTCTACGTGCTCTATCACTATATAGCCTTCATTTTGCCGCACTCTAATAAAGCGAATAGTCTGTTTCATGTCAAGGTTGCAACAATAGTTGAAAATTTCCATAAATGTATGGTCTGTCATAACATAGGTAGAACGAAAAGAAAACCTCAAGGTCACGAGTAGGCTAGCTGCATATTATTCCGTAACATGACCTTTCAGTGACCACTGGCAACCTATATTTTTCATTTAACGACCGGGCGGGCGCAATTAACACGCGGGCCCATTATACCATGGCGGACTCCATTTAACGAGCGGGCCCATTATACCGTGGCGGGCTATATTTAACACATGGGCTATATTCTAACGGGCGGCTGATATTTTAACGGGCAAGCTCGCTACACTATACACCCACCCCCACCGACCTACGCCGGCCAATAGTTCATCAACCGCTACGTACACGTAATATTACACACACTATGCTGTAGTAAGGCGAGTAGGGCCGCAACGATGTAAGATAGGGTATCTCTCAACATGCGCCCTAGAGTGACGCGCCTTACTACTAGCGCAGGAGCTTTTTAATATACTCCGTAACGTCAGGAGAACGAATCTGAGTGTAAGTGTTCTTCACACCCAGTAGTCGCATAAAGTTTATACTGAAAACATTTGATCGGCTTAAGTAAGGTGAGGTTGTCTTGTTTAAAAAAGATAATGCTTATGCTCAGAACATTGTTTTCAGCATTCTTGGACTACTGTCATTATTGTGACATGTTACTGTATGTATTTACTGACTGATTTACTCAAATCGTGCTTACTAAAAGTAAGGTACTTACTATAGCAAAGAAAAATGCTCCGATGGAACACGAACGGACGAATATACTTAGAATCACGCATCGTTAAGGACATAAATGGAGGGACCACACGTGGGCATGGGGGTTTGGAGTATGTAATCCCCAGAAGTCCGAATACTCCCCTACAAACCAAAATAACCCCTCGGAAATCAATTTTCGGAATTTTTTTTTGTTTTTTGTGCGCGTTTTTAATGCCAATGGATGGTGTCAATGAGAAACATTGAAAAATTGTGTTTTTTGTCATACCACCATTTTTAAGACTTTTTTTGACCTTTAAAATTTTGCACTCTCCCCCTACCTCAAACTTTTGGTCCTGCCCAGTAACCACTTACGGGGGATCTAGGAAAATTCACATACGCCTACGAAAGTTGTGAGAATCTGCTAAAAATTGGACTTCCGCTAAAAACGCAAAAATCGATGTATGTATATCTGCGGCCTCTGAAAAAAACGTGCCTTCATAAAACATTGTTCACTGGCTGAGAAAAAGATATAACGAAGAAGAAAAATAATTATTTTCTTTCCAATCAAATTTTTTTAAATATGCTAGCGTGTAAATCATTAAATCGATTTTTAAATTAGAAATCGCTTCTTTTCAAGCAACAAGCTTTTCTTTTATCTATTTTTACGACGGGACTAAATTCCCCTGCAGGCACACGTTGGCTTTGGATCTGCACCCTCCAGAAGGCCGAATACCCCCCTCCTTCCAGAAGCCAAAATACCCTCCCATAATTCTAGTTTTTTTCGTAATTTTTTGATGCCAATGGATATATGAGAAACGTTGAAAAATGGTGTTTTTTCGCCATACAATTATTTTTAAAACGATTTTTTGACCTTTGAAAAATCTTGCGATCATTCCCCCAGAATTTTGGTGCTGCCCACCTATGCCTGCAGACCTGCAGAATTAACTTCGATTTTTTGCCTAAAGTCCAATTTAAGTAGTCTTACAACTTTCACGGACATAGATGATTTGTCCCTAGTCCCCTCCTTTTCTGTCCCTAATGATGCGTAATTCCGATTATATGCATCCTTTTTTGTTCCATCGGACTTTGGAGCATTTTTTAGCATTGTGATTTGGTGTGGTTCATTTATTAGAGAGCTGTTTCATCGAATTTTATCCACACGAAATAGGCTACAAAAGTAATGCAGCTTTACTGCTGGACAATATTAAGGATAATACTATGACTCAGTATACTGTAGAATATCTCTTCTGTCCTATGAGTATAAAATACTTCGGTAGCCAATCTGAACACGTTTTAGCTAAAGTATTTCATGCAATAAAATTCCGAATTTTCGCTAAAAGAATTTACGATAAACTTCCATTTTCATGAAAAATGTTATCTCTCTTCCTTTTCTCTTGATGATGTATGTGCTCTACTCCAACTAATTTATTATAATTAGTAAATGGATCTGACCAAAAAACAAACACACTGCACAGCGTACATACGAGGAAGACCTCAAAATGACAATAAGTCAACGCTTCGAGAAGCAAGAAAAACATTCAAAGAGCGAGGCAAGTAGCTTTAAAAGTTGTACAAAGAACAAGCACACTTTGAAATAAAAATCGAGCGATGACCATTGGGAGATCGGGATAAAATGCGGAAGGAATTCGTCATTCTGCCATCCTAATTGCCTTTGGGTGGCGCTTTTTTGGCCTCGATTGGCGACGTTTTTTCCTCGGGACCGTGAGAACTTGATTCTGTATTATCAATAATACATACGCAAGATGCAACATTCAGTTAGGTTCATATATGTACAGGTACGACAATTTAAGAGAGTAAAACTTTGTGGTACTAGTCCAAAGGAGTAAATGCAGAATATGGGTTCCGGCAGAAATCCGTGAAAATGGATTAAAAACTTCGGAAGTTTTGCAAAGCGTGCTGGAGTCGTAAAAATAAGGCGCGGAATTTAAAAGTGGCCATTGTTTCCCAAAATATTATGGATTTTACCGCATACTTGTGTTTTTCGTGATTTAGCACTAAATAGTTCATCAAATTCATGTTTCTAAAGTTTTTTCGTCAAAAAATAATTTTTAGTGTTGTTTCTGATATGCTGATGTCGAATTTATTGATCATTTCGTTTAAAATTTTTCCTAAACGTGATATGCAAATATATAAAGATTTTCATTTAAACGCCTAAAAATTGACCTATCAGGAGTAATATCGAATTATGCGGGAGTAACACCGATCTAAGCAGCCTGTTATTCTACTCTCTATCTAAAATTAAGACCAAACCTAAGAAAAATATAAAGAGAAAATCGACTTGCAGGATTAATGCCATAACTACCTATCCTTAAGCACTGTTAAGCAGTGAACTTTGAGGCCCTATAGCTCCCACAACGTTGGGCGGATTTTCATGAATTTTTTCCGCGCCTCCTTTTTACTTTTCTGCAAGGTATGTAGAAAATCCAAAGTTTCTTATCTGATTTTTGTCCATTTTTAACGGAGCCATATTCTGCACTTTAACCCCAGTCCAAATTTCTAATGCAATGGCTTTCGTAATTACATTGATTTGATCCCTAATGTGAACTCGTATATAGCATCCCAGACAACCAGGCTCTTCAAAAATCTGTGTATGCACAAAAGCTACTTGTCCTAAAGGACAAGGTTCGTGAAATTATATGCAAATATTACTTGACATTTTCTCGATACTCATGCTTGCACGTTTTTATGCACACATGTGAGTGTTTTTTCAGAGATCTCTTCATCCTTTTTCGACTTTTCGATTAGAGAACACTCATTTTTTGCGACATTGAATTTCAGTTCCCTTCGAAATTCGAATCCCTCAGTTAGGTGCGCATCACGGAAAAGAAACAACGAAAGATCGGTACCTAATCGTTTTTACTATCCCAGGAACTTAAGGGGTCTACGATTTATCCAAAATGAAGAAATTTGGAAAAATTACAAAAAGTTAGACAGATTCTGTATATCAATCATTTTTCCAGCGTTTTGCGCCAAACAACAAATATCCACATACCGATAAATCAAGAAATAATAATACGGATAAATTAAGTAACGAATAATACGTAATAAGCAGTAGACGGTAGAAAAGACAAAAATGAAATAAAAACGAACTTTCAATGTAATTACAAATTTGATTTTTTTGTGTTCTTACAATAATAAAGGGATTTTTTAGCAACTAAGATGAAACACTTAATCGTTCATCCTGGATTTCTTGGTGCGGTGCGGAGGCAGAAGATTTTATAATTTTAAGTCTTTTGCTAGCAAGCGATAACTTATAAGTTTTATGGAGATAAGACGATTTAAAAAGAATTTAATTGTAGAGAATAGCACTGATTTTAGAGTCGGTAAGGGTCAAAAACTCATGCGCGGGCGTACCTGTTAATAGTCACCAAAAATGTAAACTTTCCATAAGGAAATATATGCATAAGATGATAATAATCAGAAATATTTCATAGTACTGTAAAATCATATTTTAATGGTCGAACAACGAATACCTACCTCTTTGAAAATTTAATTCTGGGTGTCTTTCTAATTCTGGGAGGTCTAGATCCCAGACACCCAAACCTCGCTAATGTGCGGTCATCGTCATTTCCCATACGAAAATGAAATATCATATAGTCCGCGCCTGACTACAGAAATATTTGTTAGCTTTGCAAATTTTTTATATTTAAGAGACATCCACGAGTAGAATTTAAGCAGTAGATATCCACATACCGATAAAAAATTATATTTGAATAAAATCCTCAAAAGTCGAGCATGACGTAGGTCAGATAGAGTGCATAATATTTTCATTATGATCCCCAAAGATAATTATGTATGCCAATTACTCTTTTTGCACTCGCTTAATTCGAATGCCAAAAATTAAAGTCCCAGCAGACTATCTCAAACATACTGAGAAACATGATTGAGTGCATAGATGCACAGCATGGCGGGTAATTTACGGAGATTTTTGAGCCCAAAGGCCTCAAAACTAATATAAATACTAAAATATCATTAAAACTACGTTATCCCACAAAATAATAGAAAGCAGTTAATTCATGAATGAAAATGCTGTTCCGATTATTTTACATAATGCTGCAATCGCTCACTTCAGTCCGATATCAAAAAGGACCCGTAAACTCCCAGACTTTAATCTTTTAAATTTTACCTTTTTCGCGATTTATCGATGTCAATGGAAAGAGCGTAACGGGAAACGCCAAATAATAGTGTTGTTATCGATGTTTTTTTTTTGCCATTTTAGTATTGAAAATATATTCCTAAATCCCTAAATTTTGTCGCTGCTCACGCATAGATTTACTCCAGCAGTATGGCCGATCTGAGAGAGCCTGCTAATCTTAGGTTGTAAATTGAGCTTTTTTGGGGGACAAATAACCTCACAACCTGATATAAATGCTAAAGTAGCGTTAAAACTACCTTATTCTACACTTTTTGGTCAATTTCAAGCAATTTTGAAAAATTTCCAAGTTTCATTCATTATTGGCCTTCATTTTGCCTCATTTTTTCCAGAAAATTCTCTACTTTCTATTCTGGGGGCTTAGAACCCAACTCCCCCCGCATGCATGTCAGTTCCAGTCCATTCCAGAGCAGTATCGTATAACAGAACTTGCGGTTTACTACTTTAGGTCACCTTCAGAGGATTCATCGGATTCGGACTCGCTGCTTTCTTTGTCTTCGCTAGTGACTAAAGATTTTTTCGGCACAGCCTCGCCGGCTTTAGCTGCCAAACTTTTGCCACTTGCCCATTCGTCGGCTTCTTTCGAAGGCTGCGTACCCGCACAGTAGCGGACGCAAACTACTATCAAACTTACTACTACTAGGATCACAGCGACAAAGACGACGGCGTATATCCAGGTTGGAGTGCCCGCAGTCTTCTTTGAACAAAATATCGACATAAAAACACAAGGTTCTAAGAATATGAAAAAAATATTCAAAAGTAACATTAATAAAATATTTAAACAACCACAAGTGAGAAAAATATTCTTTGCTTACTTCGCTCTGCAAGTTTTAAGTAAAATTAGAACAAGAGAAATTTCGAGTCAGAATAGTTAATTTTTTCGCAAGGGAAATACCGATACGCATGCTTTTTGAACATATTTTTGTTCTTGACATGCACAGCATGGGAATTCTGAGCGAAATGAAATTTTTAAAGTGCCTTTTTGGGTCCAAAAATGGTACGCACGCGTCAAAAACATCTTTTTTCGACGTTTCTGACGATGCTCCATCCTCTTTAGAGCCTAAAAACAAAAATTCCAAAAAATTAAAAAAGCCGAAAAAAATTGGACAAAATATAGTCAAAACATGACCATATGGCGCGAAGCGCCCAAAATTTGACACTTTTGAGCAAATATGTAGATAAGTAAAAACGCTAAAAAGAAGCACCCTTTCTACGAAATTTTTGGAAACTTGAAAAATCGCGAATTCTAGAGGGAGGGTGAAAAAAAATTTGGGTGGGGGTTAAAATTTTACTGGGGTGTGAAAACCCCAACCCCTCAAGATCATGTGCGGTTGGTTCTTATATCGAACAGTCCATCAAATCTACCGGTAATTACGATAAGATAAGTCTATAAAAGAACGGCTTATAGCTTGGAAGTAGTGGTAGCAAGCAAATTAAAATATTTTGCAAGTAGAAGATATTGGACATTTGGATGGGATGGGACACATTTCATGGACTGGCTGATGTTTTGGATATAGCGGTGAAGAGCCGTCCATTATTTCTGATAGGTATCTACTTTGCTTCTTTGCAACAGAATTCCAGTTAAATAAATTGTCAGCTGATGACAAATTCAATGTTTATAAACACTATCCATAAAAAATTATGCTTGAAGTTGCAATGTAATCCTTAGCAGGCTTGAAATCGACATACTTTTTTACCGAGCCATATTATTACAAGGAAAAGCGTCCGATATAAACACTAGCAGCACACGTGGACGTGGATGGGGTTTGGGGGATGCGGCTCCCTGAAGGCAGAAAACCCCCTCCCCCGAAAAAACCAAAATACCCCCAGAATTCAATTTTCGAAATTTTTGTTCTTTTTTCGCAATTTTTCGATGCCAATGGATAGCGCTTGATGAGAAACGTTGAAAAATTGTGTTTCCTCGCTATACCACCATTTTCAAAGAACATTTTTTGACCTTTAAAAAGGTTGCACTCTCCAGAATTTCGGTGCTGCCCACCTATGATCACAGGTAAGCAGCACCAAAATCCTGGGGGATAGACTTTTTAATGATCAAAAAATGGTCTTAAAAATTGTGGTATGGCGAGAAAAACCATTTTTCAACGTTTCTTATCGAGCACTATCCATTGACAACAAAAAATTGCGAACAAAAGGAAAAATTTCAAAAATTGAATTCTGGGGGGTATTTTGGCTTTTAGGGGGAGGGTATTCGACCCTCTGGGGGATGCATACCCCAAACCCGCCTCCTCCCCCACGCCCACGTGTGCCTATGACTAACAGTCCAGTAGAAAATACTCAGTCCACTCAACTTTTTTTTTCAGTCAATAAGAGCGATCAGTCCTATGCATAGGTGGGCAGCATAGGTGGGCACAGCACCAACGTTCTGGGGGAAAGGGGGTGTGCAAGATTTTTCAAAGGTCAAAAAATGGCCTTAAATATGGTGGTATGGCGAAAAACACCATTTTTAAACGTTTCTCCCTTAGTATCGAAAAAATTACGGAAAAAAAATTTCAAAAATTGAATTCTGGGGGAAGTGTGTTTTGATTTGGGGGGGGGGGGTATTTTGGTTTCTCGGGGGGGGGGTGCATACCCCCAAACCACGCCCAGGTATGGTGGGCAGCACCAAAATTCTGGGGGGTGTAATTTTTCAAAAGTCAAAAAATGGTCTTAAAAATGGTGGCACGGGGGAAAAAACGCCATTACCAACGTTTCTCAGTGAGCACTATCCATTGGCATCAAAAAATTGCGAAAAAACAAAAAATTGAATTCTGGGAGGTATTTCGGTTGCTGGGGGTGATCGGCCTCCTAGGGGGCTGCATACCCCCAAAACCTCCCCCACACCCACGTGTGGTCCTATTCTCCGGAAAAGAAGGCACGTGAAAACATTGATCTAAAAACGTCCTCAGTGTAAATGCAGTATGTGGGTTCCGTCAGAAAAGGATAAAAGTTGGTTTTAAAAAACCAAATTTTTCATAAAACATACAGAAGAGGTAAAAAGAAGGCGCGGAAAACAAATTTGATTGATAAGCCTTCATTATTTCTGGGAATATATCCGATTTCATTGCCAAATTCGTATTTTTGGTGATGTATGTAGAATATACAAAATGCAGATTTCTGTTGACATTTCGACAGAAAGTAGTTTTTCATATCATTTCCGATGTGCTGACGACATATAAACTATCGCTTTTAAATTTTTTTGTTTAATAATTAAATTTATGCAGATTTTTGTTCAAATGTCTGCGATCCGACTTAAGCAGCACGTTGACCTATACGAGAGTGATGCTAACCTAAGCAGCCTTAAATTCTATGTTATATTGAACTAAGCCGTCTATGAAAAATAAAGAGAGAAAATAGACACGGATTAATATTAGAACAGTTTATTCTTGAGCACGTTGAATTGTGAACTTTAAAGCCCTTTAGCTTTCTTCCTTAATATTGGTCGGTTTTTCATAAAAAAAGCTTTTTTCGCGCTTCCTATTCATCTTTTCTACAAACTGCTTTACATGTAGGTTTCTGAGGATTGATGTTATAAATATATATGTATATAAATATCATATTATATATTATAAATATTATACACGAAATGTAGGTTTCTCAGGATCTTCGATAAAAATTCATTTATCTGATAAATATTGATTGATGTTCTGGTGACGAATAATCTTATCATTTTGCCTGAACGACATACGCACATTTATGCAAATCCTTGTAAGAGGTCTCTAAGTCGCCCTAAGCAAGGGTAATACCGATTTGAGAAGTCCAAAATTTTATTAATCTAAAACAGAAAAATAAGACAGAAAACCGACTTGCACGATTATGGTCAAAGCTATCTGTTCTTGAGCATCGTCAATTGTATACTGACGCTTCGTCGATATTGGTCAGCTTTTTATTGAGATATGTTTTTACGCCTTTTCCGCATTTTCTGCACATTTTACAGAAAAATTCCTGATTTGCATAAACCCACACCCATTTCTGGGAGTGCCCATATTCAACACACTTTTTGTTGGAATTATTAACTAAAAATTAGTGATATAAGTTTTAATCATATTAGGAAACAGTCAAAATATGCAAAACACTTTTATGTGCACTAGTGCTCATGCTTACCTGAGTGCTCTTGCCATATCCGACGGAGCTTCTAAAGCTGGATTTTTTTGTGGCGCTTGAGCTTTCAGAGCTAGATTCGATTGTGGACGTAAGAGTACTGCTTGTGGAGCTTGTCGTGGTATCAGTACTAACGCTAGCTGTTTCACTGCTGCTGAGTATTGCTTCCAAAGCAGTCGAAGCAGAGATACTACTAATTTTTGTTATTTTTATACCAGTTGCGATTTTGACCCCTGCAACAGAGCTAATCGAGCTGTCAGTAATTCTTTTGTCAACCGCTGTGTTGTCCACCAATTTTCCTTTACTAGTTGAGCCACTGTGAATGGACCTGATTGAGCTAAGGTCACTCGCTAATTGTGGTGTGGCAGTCACGATGCCGGTAGTAGCGCTCGTCATCGATGGTCTTATTTTAGTAGATCTTGCAGCAGATTTGCGCATAGTGGCCTCCGTTGTCGATGACACTTTTTTAGTGGAGCCTGCAGCAGAAGATTTGCCGGCAGTTGCTTCCGTCGTCGATGATACTATTTCGGCGGAGCCTGCGGCAGAAGAGCTGTTAGCGGCGTTTGCCATCGATGACCCTGTTGTGCTATAACCTGTAGCGTTGATGGTGCCGGCAGCGGTTTTCGCTATCGATGCCGCTGTTTTGATCATTTTTGATGCCACTCCTTTGGTTATTGTTGACGCGGGAGCGCTACAAATAAGAATTGTGCTTTTATTTTTAAACAGATGCATCAATTAAGTTTGCGCTTAGCAATTCCCTGGGTTTGCAGACTTTTATTTTACTATACTTTTAGAGAATCAAGAATTTTTTGCAGTTATGCGCGGAAATGCATATTTTAAGTAATTATAGAGATGCATGAAATTCGGCTTACATATGTCGACTTTGAGGACACATGCAAAGTGTATTCCTTGCCAAATAAGGTAAGGAGGTACGCATTACATACTATTGATGGCGCCGGGGAACCCATCCATCCACAAAATAAAAAATGCTGCTTTTCGTTACCTGAAAGAAAAAAGAAGAATATAATAAGTTCAAAAAACGCTAAAACAGGTTTAGGCATATACTTTTTCAGAGCAACCACGGAATTTTTTGTCGCTTCGCGTCGGATTTATTGTTATTTTTTAAATGTGTAGTTTTTCTCCCAAACCGCTCAAATTTCTGTTAGACAAATTTATGTTTATGAATTCACTAAAGCTAAACAAGCTTGACAGTCTTTGTAGGTTATGTGCATTTTATTAATTACCCATGCTATTAACAACACAATTTCCTTTACTTTTTTAATTTCAAGTCAAGTTTTATATCATCCTTATCAAAATAGTAGTATCAAAGCTGAATACTTGATAACCAGTTTTGAAAGACTTTCTTAATTTTGAATCTGATTTTCTGATTACTGCGGTCTAATTAAATTCTTTTTGTTTGACTGGAACGCGTGTCGGAATGAGGCTACATATGTAAAATCCACAACGCACAAGTAATTAAGCGATTAATTACGAAAACGTGCCATGCGTATTCTGCATTTCAAAACGGATCACTTTCAATAGGCTTTCGTTTAGCACTTGCCCAATTAATTTTCAATAAAAAAGGATGCTAATTCTAAGAATTGCCACATTGGAACAAAGCTTTCTTAGTTGCATAGCAATAAGGCTAAACATGGAATAGGTCGATATGTGCAGGGTTGCCAAGTTGGGGGGGGTTTTACCCCTTTTCGGGGGTTTCGTGAGGTCGTCGGAGGCATTTTTTAGCGATTTAGGTTTTTTTGTGCCTACGCTTAAACCATTGGTTAGGGATTTTTTAGGCAGTTTGAGGTAAAAATTTGGAGTGTTTCGACAAGTGCACTCATAAAGGCACGAGGATATGAAATCTGTATGCTGCATGTACAAATTTATTATTCAAACACGAACTTGTTTAAAACAAGTAGGTATATTTGCGGTCAGTGCATCAGCAAGAGATAAATTTTAAATAAACCGTGGAAAATTGAATTTTTCCAGTTTTGTAGCAATAAGGGCTGCCTTTGCGAAAGCTGTTATTCATAGAGTAGCTTTTGTACCTATATGCTTTATGTGCAAAGCATTCATTTAGTATTCTGCATAAATCCGAAAAATCAAGACTTTTCAATACAACCAAAAAACCCTAATCACAAACGTTCTCGTTTGACCATTTAATTATCAATAAGTAATGTTTATTCACGACTCCACGCCGTAATTAGAATCGCCGATTCCTGATAATACAATAAAGGCAGAAACTAGGAATACGAGCATGTTGCGCAGCTTATAATGAAACGATTACGGAGCAATTGGAACAAACGACCACTCAGCAAGACATACGATTGCAAAATGATTTTGATAATGGGAAAATGATGATCAGTTTAAATATGGCGTGTGATCGTATAAACAATGAATCGGCTTACATTAGTGTAATAGTCTCACAAAACTGGGCAGACCCGAAGGTCCGCCACTGATCAGTGTTCAGTCGCGTTGGCGGCAAGCTGAATCAGTGCTCAAACAAAAACGAGGATCGGCTGAGTTTTATGCCCACCTGAAGCATAAACTCACGGGTTAACACCCGACTGCAGCACTGTTAAGAAGGCAGCGTGCAATACCGATCGAATGCAACACCAAGAGAGCAACAGATGGGCTCTATCGATTGGTGAGCATGATGCAACCAAGAGAGCAACAGATGGGCTCTATCGATTGGTGCATAATGGCCTGGTGAGCGTGGTAGGCATACCGCTATAGCCCGTCTTAGCTCGTCATCGGCTTGAATGCCTGTTGGGGTATTACCTTCCCGTCATAGGCGATTGAACCGGAGTTCAAAAGGCGTGTAACTACTGACAGCAGTTACATTAGGTACATACTCAGCGTTTTCACTCATTGTTCCGAAATCTAAAGCCTATTTCGCAGTATGGTTCCTACATATGTACGTTAATGTCATTTTAAGGTTTTAATAGCGTTAATGTCGCACCTAAGATGAAAAAAGTTATAGCTAACGTTTCAGAAGCAGGCGTTAACGGTAATGTTATCATTTAAAGGTATATTTCAGAGATACGTTTCGAACTCGAAAAGTCAAAATCAAACTAGTTTTCAAAGGCAAATCAACCAACAGAGGATGCCATCACACCTGGGCGTGGTGGGGTTTTGAGGTTCACACCCCCCCCCCGAGAAACCAAAATACCTCCCTCAGAAACCAAAATAACCCCCAAAATTCAATTTTTAAAAGTTTTTTTTTGTTTTTTCTTCGCAATTTTTTGATGCCAATGGATATTGCTCGATGGGAAACGTTTAAAAATGGTGTTTTTTGAGCCATACCACCATTTTTAGGGTCATTTTTTGTCCTTTGAAAAATCTTACACCCCCTAAAATTTTGGTGCCGCACCATACAATGAATAATTTTGAGGTTTTTGAACTTCCCTGAAAGAACTAGAAAGATTCAGAACATGAGACATAGTTCATTAGAAAGAACATAAAATTTTCTAGCTATTTACTGAAAAAAATTCCGAAATATGTCAGAAACTCACAGAATAATAGCTGAAAACATCAAAAGCTACAGTATGACAACCTTCTTGGCGGCCATATTGAAAAACTGGAATTCTTCAGTAAATCAGACAAATAGGATATCGTTCGAACGAGCTTTTTTTGAGCTTTCTAAAATGTGCCTAAAGATCATAAAATATGGAACATAGTGCAAGTAAAATGCACACCTTATAGGGGCAGCCATATTGGAAAAAAATTAAATTGGAATTGCAGCACGAGCTATTCAAAAACACGAAAAACAAAAAGGGGTGAAATCAAGAGCACAAAAATATCTAACTATATTGCTATTTTTCGAAATATGAAACTTAACCTGTATACTGTAGTGACCAAGCAAAGTTTGAGCACTTTTTCGAGCCTAGCATACTGTAGACAT
Source organism: Mermis nigrescens (assembly GCA_036768485.1). NCBI lineage: Eukaryota > Metazoa > Nematoda > Enoplea > Mermithida > Mermithidae > Mermis > Mermis nigrescens. The sequence continues at coordinate 3,627,690 of JAVLUZ010000341.1, read as the reverse complement.
AAGATAGCTATACTTTTTTTGGCAAAATAGTTTTATTTTGAAATTGTCTATCTAAAACACTTTATTTCATGAAAATCCGTTCAGTGGTTCTTGAGTTCATCTCAAAAAACCTCACTTTACTGAAATGAGTTATTCAATGGTGAGCAGGTTCATCAGCTTTTACCGACTATCAAAGTGTAGGCATGCTATAACATGAAACATGGACTAATTTTTGAGCAAGCTGAATGAATTGCGATCATTTATTGTATTTATTCTCATAACAAATACCAGCGGGTCAAAAGTTATACTCATAAATGTACTCAAAATCTCAAATTGTGTGAAAATAACGTGCCGCACAACTATTCTTCGTTTTGTCTTTGTAAACTCGATTTGACTTCAGCAATTGGAAAAGTCTTTCTCTGAAATATGCCTTTAAAAGACGTAAACATTAAATAATATGTATGTATAGTCTGTTTCACATAACTTTTGGCATGAACAAATTCAATGCGTTATATCATATAGGGAGCGGTAGCGGTATTGGTGTAGTATGTCTCCACCTTTCCAAAAATGCATCCACCTAGGTGTAGCATGTCTCCACCTCACCTAAATTAATTTTTTTATGGATAGGAAGACATCCAGCTTCCTTGGTGTGGTGTCCAAATTCGATGCTTATTTTTATTTATTTTTTTTATTTTTTTTGAACAAGAGTAGAAATTAATAAATTACTTTTCAACCGTATACCCTACTCACTCACCCCACATGAGCTATGAATAAGATGAGAATGAATAACATAAGTTTTGTCGAAGTTCGAAAAACATGCAAAAATAGAACAGCCTGCCAATGCTTCAACGTGCTGTGAGTTGATGATCTGAACTAAAATTAGAACATTAGCATGGGGGAGGCTGCTAACTAGTTATGCAAATTAAAATTAATTGGTTCCGCCCGTCCTGGATAACCGACTGTGAATAGTTGGGCGCTTCACGCCTATACTTTCGTGCTTTATTATGGACCCCATTGTAGGCGCTTAGCGCCTCACGGAGGCTCTATGCTTAAGCATGTGCTATGCTTAAGCATTGTAGAGCTCAAGGGTCAGGATGTACTACTCATGTGTGTAATGAAGATTCATATAGGAAAAAGGAATTTCAGGTAATTTAAATGTACATATATGTAGGTTGTGTAATGCTTTAGTTCAAAAGACTCCACGATTTGCTCAGAGGACCAAACTGAAAGCAACTTCGTGTTTCAAATTAAACGAAATAATTTATTCCCAGAAGTATACTGCAAAATTTTAATTTCCCGTATGGTATCTAGCTTTCAGAATTTAAAGAAAAATTAGTTTTGGCACACTTTCTTGAATAAACTTTTCAGATTTGTTTTTCGCTATTCATCTAAGCGCATTTTGCGTCTATGTGGATGCTGTTCTTCACAGGTTTTATGCACAAAATGAGATTTGTTTAACCCTACTTTTACCGAGCTCTAGATCCGTGATCTAGTTGCCTGTTTTTTGCAGTTTACTGTAAGGCCATAAATTCTTATGTGGCAAGCTTCTCAGTGTACCCTCTTTTTTAATGCAACATATGTTTTATTGAGCAAAAGAACACGTATTGACCTATATTTTATTAGAAAAGCTTGATTTCATGATTTTATAACAAGTGTTACGCGTGTTGCAGATCGTATTTCTTACACATTTTAGAATATTCAAATACGTTTTTTTCAATTGATTTTCAGTTTTGTGCAAACTTAATGACATTTTTGAATTTCTCATGCTCTTGGCTACCAGAAATATGTATTTTTATTCATTTTTGTCATCTCCCTAATGAATAGATTTTCGATCTAGACCTGGGTAAGACTAGGGTGCGTGACCCCTTGGTAACAGGAGAGTTAAGAAATAAGAAGAGACCCCTCACACCCTATGTGCATAATTGTGCATGTAACTTCAATTGATATTGGCTCTTATAGAACCTGCGAGAGCTTGACCAGAAGCCTCGCGGCAAGAAAAATAGCTATTACGCTCAGAATCGAACTCCGTATTTCGCGCTTTGACGTGAGTGGTATTAACGCTAGACTATAGTCTGTTTCATTTATCCGAGAGCTTTTTCAGCAAATGTTTTCGGAGGTTACAGTAACCCCTTCTTTCTTATTTGCTGTAGGTCGCTAGATCTCACTATAGCTATGTAATAGAGGCGGGTTTTTCAACAACATTTTTGCGGCATAATTTATTCTCGTCTTTCAGCAGATCAATTAACTTACTGATAAAAATCGCGCATTAATTGTATCCTGAGTCGACACTTTAAACACAATCGACTAAGATGTTAAGAAACACCGCAAACTCCCGCATAGCTCAGTGGTAAAACCTCTTGCTTGTAGTCGAAGCATCCCGGGTTCGATTCCAGACGATAGCTTTTTGTTTAGCGCACTTACTGTAGTATATCCTAGCACTGATAAATAACCTAAATCAAATTTATTTGGGCGCATTAATGCATTAAAAATGGAAGAATTCTAGCCACTCGCCCTCACTGAGCTGATCTGCCGGAGTACAGTAATTCGTCTTGTTTAGCTTACTGTAGCCCTTAGAAGAATTGACTAAAAAGCTCTCGAATAAATGAAACAGACTATACATATTTGGGGAAGTCGCAGCGAAGTTTGAAATATTAAGCAGCTTATTGTACAATTAGCGAATCGGTTGATGCGAGAGGTGGGTACAAGAAACTGCTCTTTGCCGATTGACTGAATTGTTAATACTTTTGAATTACCATACTGTAAAAAAGTCAAGAATTTTGAATTAGACTATAAGGATCAATTCAACACATTTAGCGCAATCTGCCAGTTTGTTGTCGGTGAGCGTTTTTAAAGCTCATGCTCAAACATACGTGAAATAGACATCCGAAACCATTAATCGAATCATTGTGATTTTTTAACAAAACAAATTAAAATTTCGTGCTATTTCAAATGGTCGTACGTAATCCAGCTTGTTTTTAGGACTGTGCACATAATTTTGCGCTTCCCATTTTTTTGCAATAAGTGTAAACTTTTATAAACTCATATCAGACTTTTGCTCTGATATTGACAAGCTGAAGCAGACTCTACTGCAAAATGAGTATCCTCTTGGCTTGATTAAGGTCATCATATTGCACTATTTGTCATACGAGCGACAAAAAGTGGGCGGGCGCATTAGTTGACTCAAAAGTCGATATTCGACACACCCACTATTTTGACAAATGAGAATGCGCGTATTGGCGCTCTATATTTTGCGTGTTCATACGCATTATGTATAACACCTTCTATTACGGATATGCAATATCCACGTTATTACCGGTTACCTGCATTAAATACGCAACGTAATCATACGTGGGCAGCAAGAAAATTCTGGGGGGGGTGCAAGATTTTTTTGAAGGTCGAAAAATGGCCTTAAAAATGGTGGTATGGCGATAAAAACACCATTTTTCGACGTTTCTCATCAAGCACTATCCATTGGCATCAAAAAATTGCGAAAAAAACGAAAAAAATTTTCAAAAATTGAAATCTGGGGGGGTATTTTGATTTCTGGGGGGTATTTTGGTTTCTGGGGGGGTGCATACCCCCAAACCCCACGCCCAGGTGTGAACTTAATGGCCCGTGTATGTACCTAGGCGTTCTTTTTTCTATGAACATGCCGTAGATTGCTACCTAATGATGCGTGTATACTTGTGCAATATGTGAAATATTTAGTTCTTATTTTATTATTCTTTATTGACAATAAGCAACATCGAAGAGAAAAAATTGCAAAGTGTACAACAACTTGCGTTTTACTTTCATAAGCAGCAACAATGAACAGCGCGTATAGTTGATTACATCAAAGTGACTAAAATATTGAAGTAAAGCGTCTTGATAACTATAACCGTACTCAGCTAGGGGGCGAGCAGGGGAGTCGCTCAGGTCGCCAAAACTGGGGGCTGCGAAAAATTCTCAGAAAATGTGGAAAATTATTTATAACGACCTAAATAATTGTATTTGTCAAATTTTTCCGGCGCTTCGCGCAAGATTGTATTTATAATGACATTTATTTACCTTCGATGGTTGGCCGTATTTTTACGCCAGGAAGCTAAGATGATTTCTGGTACAAAAACAGTGATTTCAGCTTAAATATTGTTTCTTTCTAAGCATAAGTATTAAGGCTTTCGACGCGACCGTTAAATGCTTCATTGTACTTGTGTTATCTGCAGTCTAATGCTTAAACGTTCTCCCTAAATATCTAAAATTTTCTGCCGCTTTGCGTCGGACTTTTGCTAAATTCGAAAGAATATAATTAGTTTTTCGCACACAATTGTCAATGATCTTGATATTTTTGGAAGAATATCGCAAAAGTTAACATCATTTTTTGAGAATAGTGATTATTTTGTGCTACTTTCCTAGGGCGATTTAATTTGCTAATAGCATCTTACTGGACTGTATATAATTTTGATACTGCTAGAGGAATGTTTAAAGCTTCGTCGCCCTGGGCGGCTAACGCCCTAAGCACGGTCTTGTTGATAACAATTCAAGTATGAAAAAATAAGGGTGTCTTTTAGCGATTCACAGCAAGGACGATACAATAGAGGAGGAAAGCCATTCAAAAGTTCGAAATACTTTCCCTTCGTTTCAATCACATGCCACCTATACAAAAAAATCGGGCGTTCAATTATATTTCTACCCAAGCTTGACTCTTAAAAAATTTGAACCTTGAATTGAATCATTATGCGTTGCAAAGATAAGTAGTATAAAAATAATTATTCGACAAAAAATTCGGGAAGATATTGACCCATTCCTTGAAAAAGCTGGTCGGTTTAGCAGATAAAGATAATACAAAAGAATGCCGGGATATTTCGAGTACGAATAGCTCAAGAACCCTATCAATGGTCTTCAGGTTGCTTTAAGGTTTTTAAGTTTTTCTTTCAAGAGCCTTGCAGAAAATGCGAAATTTTGATATTTTTAGGAACCGGTTTTCTGTCTCCTTCAGCTATGAGGCGGATCAATATACAAGAATTATAGGTTAATAACAAAAAGCAGCAAAAGAGCGAGCAATCATTTTTCTTTAAGCCTCGAAATGGAGCGCAATAGATACTTCAACATTGCTCGCCAACACGTTTCGTCAGTCTGATTCAAGGGAACAAGAAACATTAATGCAAAGCCACCGGAAAGTTACTATTTTACGAAGTTTATAGGTAGCTTAATAGTTAACCTAAATCTTTTTATCCTTTATACACATCCTTTGGCAAAAATTCTTAGAAAAAACCGCAAGATTCCATGAAACAGACTGTAAAATACAACACAAATTATAGATTTATACCTTCTAGTGCATAGAACGTTGGAAATAGCTAGGGCGTTCTTTAAAAGTTGATTTCATCGATGAGCAACATACCTACTTGTTCTCGACGGTTAAATTTTGGGGTTTTCCATTTGCTCAATTTTTTTGCGTTTTTAGGTTTCAAAGACATTGTCAGAAACGTCAATAAGCAGTGTTCTTGAATTGAATATAAGGAAATAACTTTTGCTTACGTGCTTACATAAATCGTATTGCATTTTTTGTTTATTACTCACGATACAGCACTTTCAAAAACAATAAAGTTTAAGACCTTTCTGAATGATTTTATAATATTTTATAGCAGGATGGATATATAAAGATATATTGTTGAGGATGGTGTTGCAATGGCCAATTCAATATTTCCTCACATGGGACATCCCAATTTGTCCACCATATCGTCTTGGGGGAAGGGGTTTGGAGGAGGGGTTTGACCACCCAGAATAGCAACTGACCACCACAGGTGGGCGGCACCAAAATTCTAGGGGAGCGCAAGATTTTTCAAAGGTCCAAAAATTGCATTAAAAATGGTGGTATGGCGAAAAAACACCATTTTTTCAACGTTTCTCATCGAGCACTATCCATTGGCATCAAAATCTTGCGAGAAACAAAATTTCAAAAACTGAATTCTGATTGGGGGTATTTTGCTTTCTGGGGGGTTATTTTGGTTTCTGGGGGTGCATACACTCCCGAACCCCCCTCCATGCCCAGGTTTGCTGATCACCCTTAGAATAAAAACTTACCCCCGCAAGTTGGCTGCGATGCGGCGACCCTCCCAGAATTATCGATTCTTCGTAAAAGTTAGAGAAAGTTGTAAAAAGTGTGCCTCTTTAAACGGTTTTAGCTCTTGGCTAAAAAATCTCAAATTTTCGTCGCTTCACGTCATATACACATTTTTGACTATATTTTATTACATTTATTCAATTTTTTCAAACTTTTTTTGGAAATTTCTTACGTTTTTATGTTCTAAAAATAACGAGCATTTTCTGAAACGTCAAGAAAAGTGCTTTCGATGCGTACCATCGTTTTTAGCCCAAAAAGGCACTTTTTAAAAATTTTCTTCGGCCTGACCCCCAAGAATTCCTATGCTGTACATGTATGTTTTCCACTCTTCGGTTTTCCAGCTATCTTGGGCCCTTAGTGGGCGATCAACCCTCTAATCCGTTCTTAAGTGTCGGCAAAACTAGACAGAATGAATCTATGATTCGGGATTTAGACAGCATTAACAGACAGAAAAGCGAATATTTTTTGCGCTTTGATAAAGCAATTTCTGCTTATGATCAAATATCATTTGATTTGAGAAACCTTGAAACAAAACTTGACTTCGAGTATTAATTGGAGTGTATTCGTACGGCAATGTCTGCACTTGGATCATAAGAGGCACAATTTAAAATTTGTTTTACTGAGTGAAAATAAGCGTTTTTGAAAATTATATAAATTTTATATGATTAAATATAATTTTTGAAAATTATACGCAAATGCTTGCAGTTTCATTTTGAAAATTTTCGTTAATTCCAAACTATTGTAAAACTGAAAATCAAAATCGGAAAAGAAACAAAAAGTCTGTTCTCGTGCTTAACTTCGATTTTTTTACCAGTCCCTAAATGGTCATACACATCACTCTCAATTTATCGCTTACTCAATCTTGGCTGCACTATCAAGAGATGCTTGGAAAGATTGGAAAATCCTCCAAAATAAAATCCTAGTCACCGAGTAAAAATAATCATGCATCAAAAACAGAAAAATAAAGCAGAAAAGATGTCAGTACAGAAAGCACAAATTACCATAATGACCTTTCGACTTTTCTAGTGTGATTAGATTTCATGCCTTTATACAGATGAAAAATCTATAATCACGAGCATACATGGGCAGCAAAAAAATTTGGGCGGTCCGGATTAGGTCCAATGCCTAAAAAGCAACAATGATTGCAATTCTGAGGGTCTAGCAAGAATTATCTATTTTTGGCAGTCCGCAAGATTCTCGGAGTATGTATGTATGTATGTATGTATGCCTCGATTCCGATTGGTCGAAATATTTTCTGGCTTCAAACGCAAAGCTACCGGAAAAATTTCAAGCATCACATCAGGACCTAGAGCATTCGAACCGCCTTTCTTTCGTCTACAAGGAACTGCTTTGTGCTTTTCGAAATAATCAGCCAATCAAACGTTGTCATTGATTTTCTGAACCCCTCCCCTTTTCTGTCCTATCTTTTGTACAGTCAGGGTTAGACATTTTCAAACGAAAAAGTACCGAAACAAAAGTTATAAAATTCCTTTAAAACATATATAGATCGACAGAAAAATGGATGAGCTTCCTGATTCCGTTTTTTGCTAAGTCTAAATCATAAAAGCCAGGGAGCTATTTGAGAAAAACCGCGCGAAAAGGGCTGTTTTTACAATTTTTTCGCGTTTTCCGCCCACGGCCGAAATCGGCTCGTATGACAAATAGTGCATTATGATCAGACTTTATGACAAAGGTTTATAATAAGAGTGATGAAATAAAAGTCGGGTGTGATAAACTATGCTATTCTCTTGTTTTGCCTTACACTGGTTTGCATGGCTACAATGTATGTACGCAGCAGAATTCTAAAGCTTATATCTTCTTTTTACCCTCAGATTAGAGTAAGGTTTGTTAACAAACCTGTCATGTGTATCAACGGTTTTTCAACAACAAGGATGCTGCACAAATTTAGTATATAAGAAGTACCTATATGTGTTCTAGCTGTATAGCTAGTTACATTGGCGAAACTAGCCGACATTTTGGGAGTAGAATTGCAGAGCATACTGGCATCTCATTTGCTACAGGAAGTCAATTCAGGTTGATAGCTCATCTGCTATTCACAAACATATCTCAAATAACAATCATCCAAGTACATACATCAGATTGCTTCGAGGTTATCAGTCGAGCATCCAACTCTTTCGATCTTTTAATCAAGGAGTCATTATACATAGCACGTGATCGTCCCATTCTCAACAATAATGTTTCATCACATCCTTTATATTTGTTTTAATTTACCAACATCCCACCTTTTTCATTTTCTTTAAGTTTAAAATCTTTTATAATTCTCATCATAATGTAATGTAGGTTTAAACTTTGAGTTTCTCTTGGTTTGCAAGTCTCGCTTAGCAAGCTCATTTTTCAAAAGTGTGAACTTCTTGTCGAGATAGGAGAAAGCTGTATTTATTATGTCAAACTTACTATATCAGATATATAGAATACAAAAGAGGTAAATCAACAAAACCTGCCAGTAGTGTAAGCATACATACTTATAAACGCTGCAACAATTTTGTGCCTTGCCTTCAAATACAAAAACAAAGACAAGTGCCGGGTCAAAATTAACACATTTGTACATACCGAATATAATAGGTTCAAGAAGATGCGTCAATAGATTTAACTTCAATAATCATCAGCAGAATTTCATCACTCCATATATCTATTCTACTCGTTTCGATTTCATTCGAAGTGCTAATAAGGCCTCCAAACATCATCTTTTGATTTTCTGCGAGAAAAAAGGAGAATAAAATGAACGAATGCCAGTAATGACCAACCAAAATATGGCTGAAATACAGAATGGGCCACTTAGGTATCTATTCCCTATTTTGCTTCAATAGTCAAGTCAATCTTTATTCAAAGAACATAAAACTTAGCCGAAATATGAAGAAAACATGGCTGAATCCGATCCTGGGGGGCACGCCGCCAGTTCTGACCGGAGCGATTCGAGCAAACAAATTAACGACCCGAGCGCTCAATTAGGTAAACAAAAGTGCTCAATTAATTATACTGGGCCGACCTCGTCAGTCAACCAATTATGCGTCTGGTCCTTACAGTAATGCGCCCGACTAGGGAGTATTTTTTGAACATAATTTTTTTACAGAGCGAAAATCAAATTTTAAAGTTTAGTTTTTCGAGCTCATCGTGAAAAATGGATCAAGAAAATATATAACATTACAACATTTCACTCACTCTGAAGAAAGTTAACTTGTTTAATTTTTGAGAGCGCTTGACATTTATTTTGTCCATAAAATTTAAATATTTTAAAATTATACTAAGCCAACAGCGTCAACATGAAAAACTACCACGATTTGTCAACGAAAATTATACATATAAGCACACGCATCGCAAAAATCGTTGAACAATCACTCCATCGAATTATCTTTTCTGGGACACTTATAAAACAACATGCAAAAAAATTCAAAATATGTATGTGCCCATGCCAAGAAATAGAACGCTACTTATAAAACTGCATTTTATTAGTGCTCTCACATTGGAAATCAGCCAACTTTTCCCAGATTGAATGGATTGTTATAAAATTATATATTTTTTTGCTCCATTTTTCACGATGAGCTCGAAAAACTAAAGTTTAAAATTTGATTTTCGCTCTGTAAAAAAATTGTGTTTAAAAAAATACTACCCTAGTCGGGCGCATTACTGTAAGTACCAGACGCATAATTGGTCGACCGACGAGGTCAGCCCAGTATAATTAATTGCGCCCTTTTGTTTATTTAAGTGAGCGATCGGGTCGCTAATTTGTTTGCTCGAGTCGCTCCGGTCAGAACTGGCGGCGTGCCCCCCCAGGATCGGATTCAGCCGAAAACATAAATGTTTTATTTTACAAGGTTATACTATGTCAGATTTCACGATTCGCAGATAATTTACTCCGAAAAGATTACATCATTTCTTTATACCTTAAATAATGTTCGCGATATTTATTGGCGTACTTACTCCATTGAAAGCACGATGATTGAGATTTTTCGATTTCTGAATGTTCAAAAATCGCATTTTGTATAATTAAGATCTAATAAACCTCCGGAGAAAAACATTGCGCGCGTTAAGTCGGGAAAAGGTAACTCAACTCATGGCCTATCCTACCTTAGCCTTGTTCATCCAACTTGACGACGTAAAGCCTTTGTACATTCGGAAATGGAAAATTTTCATTAGTCACGCTTCTAATAAAGCTACAGTTAAAATGCGTCAAAAAATTTCGACCAAATATGTCGTTATTTGAAATTTCGAAAAATTATTTGATCAAGTACAAACAATATTACCCAGGAATCAAGAAATTTGACAAATCAAAACTTTGCAGAATAAAATTTTTTTTCATGACATGCCAAATTTTTTTGTTTTTTTTTGACTGAAAATTAATTCAGCTCTAGGAAAACGAAATAGAGAGTAGACACGTGGCCCACGCTGTACATAAACGGACTGGAATAAATAAATTCATATGCTACATTATTGTATTTCTTATTGGAATATTCTATCTTGATCAAAAATAGAGAAACCCTTAGATTTCGAACTGTTAAAGTATTTATACTTTTTTCAAATACACTAATAAGACAAACTCCAATAAAGTTTTACACTCTGTTTCACATCAGCTTGCGCCCTTTACTTAATGATTTTCAGATGTTGCAAACCAACATTCTCTGTAATTGTATGGAACTGATCTATATCAACTGTATATTGTCAATTTACGTCAACAAAAAATCTCGAAAGAAAACCAAAACTAAAAGAAACAATAAAAGTTTAAAAAAATGCTAAAATGAGCAATCGCTTATGCATACGAGTCAGCAGTAAAGCCTTCTCAGCATCACAGGTGGACATGGGAGGGAGTCGGGAGATTTAAATAACCCCAGAAGACAGAAAACTCCATGCTCCTTAAGAAAACTCCTTAAGTATCATTTGTTTAGCATCTTAAAATTTTCGCTTATGACAAAAGATAGGGATTGATAACAAACGTCGAAATGTTTTTGCACATTTTTTCACCAATTTTTCAGGCTTTTTCATGTACATTTTTCTAGGCAACCTGTTTTTGGAATGAGGTAACCCTTTTAGAATCCAGGCAATCTGTACAATTCAAAAAACTTACCTATTCAACATGAAAATCTTCCAACGACCACGCTAAAGGTCTGGCCATATACAGCGATTTTGTACCTTCGTCCTTGCGCGCTTATTGATTTTATTGCACAGGACTTCGTGAAATAGACTGTACACGCTCTACCCGTAAAAAAGACCCTCGAACATTTAAAAGGAGGTTAAATGAACACCAATTTTCGCCTAAGAATGGCAAAAAACACCTAAAGATGTACAAAAAACGCAACTTTTCGCAGAAAATCGCGCGAGGGTCAAAAATTTTCTGACTTTGGGGAGGACGACCGACTTTGTGTGGGGATCTCCCAAACTCCACTGCTACATGTATGCCATAAAAAAGAAACAATACCACCATAGGTGGGCAGCACCGAAATTCTGGGGGGGGGGGTGAAAAAATTTCTGGGGGGGGAGTAAAAATTTTTAAAGGTCAAAAAATGGTCTTAAAAGTGGTCGTATGGCAAAAAAAACACCATTTTTCGACGTTTCTCATCAAGCTCTATCCAATGGCATCAAAAAATTGCTAAAAAAGCAAAAAAAATTTTTTCTGGGGGGGTATTTTGATTTCTGGGGGGGGGTATTTCAACTTCTGGGGGTGTATACCCCCAAACCCCCCACGCCCATGTGTGAATACCACAAAGGCGCAGATTTAGAGGGAGCGAGGGGGGGCGGCCGCCATCCTGTCAAAAAATATTTAGAATAATGCGCATTTATTAATGATTTTAGCTATTATTTATGACGAATTTCGAATTTTTTTCGGCGCTTGGCGCCGGGTATATAACTATTTTTTCTTTTTCCACAGAAAATTTTCGAGAATTTCTAAATTCTTCGGATGACAAATCACTCTGTTTATCAAAAAATGGAAAAAAACTGCTAGTTTAAGCATAATGGACGGATTTTTCGGACGATTTGGGGTTCCGCCCCGTCAAAAATTCCTAGATTCGTCACTGAATACCACACATTACGCTACTCGATCGACATAACGCACACTATCAAAAGTTCTTGGAGGGGGTAAACTGAGTTTCCTGAGGAGGGGTTGAATGAACACTAATTTTGCAATTTAATGACAAATTTCTAGACTTTATTTGTTGTATTTTATTCTTAATGAATTCTTAAGGTTAGATTTGCGTGAAAACAAATAAAGATAAGGGCAACGGAATGATCTGTAACATCAAATATACAACAAAATGCGAAAGAGTCTCTAAATGGACGAATTGGACAATCGGAAAATTCTATGGCTCACTGATTTTTTTGTACGAGCCTAAGATTTTTAGGCTCCTACAAAGATTTTTGGAGCCATCTTTGTACAATGTACAAAGCCTTTTTGGGGCAAGGTAATAGTAGTTTTGACGTTTTTTTGAGTATTTTTCAGTAAAATTTAAAAATTTTAGCGCTTCGCGCCAAATATCGTAATTGTAGTCTAATTGTCTCAAACCGCGGGCATTAAACTCTCCAAAATCAATCTTTGTATAATTTCAAGCATCTTTGTACAGACCAAACTCGCAAACATCTTTCGCATCCATCTCCACTATTTTGTATAGATTTTATGCCGAAAATAAGAACTATTTGACAACTTCGCACTGTTTTCTGTCGTTTAAAGATAAAATTGACTTGTTTATGTCGCATTGAATTCGTAAGCCGATCAATGTTTATTACAAAATTCAATCTGCATATTGCGATAGCTGTATCATTTTGTAATACAAGTTGATTTAAGCGTTCTAATTCGATTTTTATGTGTAAATGTAATCAAAAACTGATTAAAATTTCCGCCGAACTAATACCGTCAGCTAAATTTAGGACGAGGTAACACTTTTTTATTAAACAAAATGTGAGTCGAAGATCTTAGACTGATAGCACGTAAAAACGTGTATATTCAATAGTGTACCTATATATTGCATATATGTACAAAAAATTTTTTGTCGTACAAAGGCTTTTCCTGAGATCTTTGTACATACATGTACAAAGAGGCTCGTACAAAAACACAGTGCTGCGACCCCAAAAATGAGTATTTCCATTAAAAATTACACCAATAAACGTCGATCGAAATGTGAAGAAAAAGATGATCAAACGCTAGTAAAATTGCTGCAGACATTTCTATATCTTAAGCCAAACAATACACGAATTGGGACTGGCGCAGAGCACCAAAATTTTTTCAATATTTTTGATCATTTTAAGCTGTTTTTTACAGCGTTCTAATAAACGCAACTTAGTAAGTTTGCCTGGCGCGGAGCGCCAAAAACTTCTAATTTGAATCATTTCAAGCTCAATTTTACAACTTCCTGAACATATGCACTGCAGTAATTACATGTCGCGCAAAGCGCCAAAATTTTGACGTTTTTATCCTTTTACGCCAAATGTAGCACATGTCTGAAGACCTGCAAAGCAGGAATTATTTATATATGGCGTGGAGCGTCAGAAGATCGCGAATGTTTTTTCTTTTAAGCTCAGTTTTACAGCTTTGCGAATGTTAGCTGATCAAAGCAAAAATTTTATCTCTCGAAAAATAATGTGGAAAAAACAGAAACAAGAATAAGTCTCAAAAATCTATGGATCAAAAAATGACTACAATAACTCTGGCTTAATCCGTATTAATGCAATTCGGTTACTCGCAAAAGTGACAAAACGTCTTACAAACAGTAAAAGTTATATAGCACCTCGGGCAAAATTTATAGCAGTGAACAATTTATTTTTAGTCTGGATGATTAAGAGGTCCAAAAACTTGCCAAAATATGTTTTTAAACCTCGGTGCCGTGGCACTTTTTAGCTTTGCCCTCGGCGCCGAGGCCGATAATACGAAAACTTTTTTCCAGCGGCCGGATTCATTGTTTGGCTAAAGTTATTGGCTTCTAGCTCAATCAAAGTAGCTCAAATTTAAGGTATGATATGGAGAACATGAAGTTTTATCCGAGGCTTCGAGCCAGATTTATTGTTTATCTATGTTTTTGTTTTCTAACCCGCTCAAAACCGCTCAAATTTGAGCTTGTAGCTTAAATGGCAAATTTGCTGTATATCAATTTTAAATCGAGTAAAAAATTTTTGAAATTTTATTTCGAAATCTTCCGTCACCATCGTGTAGAACTCGCCGAGATACACTAAAAACTGCCTTAATTTTCGCCTATGGTTCTCGAGATATATGACCTCAAAATTTTCGCCCACCCCCGGAAATAGAATCCTGGCTACAGGCCTGCCCCTCAGTGTGCATGTGTGTCATACAAGAGCATGGGGGTGAGAGGGAGTATTAATTCTCCCTGAGCTCTAAAAACTGATAGCTATCCAGCCATTTTGGCCGAAAAAGCATTGCTATTATCATTTTTTTGGGCTCAGAAAATTAGCTATATAGCCTTTTTAGACTCAGAAAACTAGCTATATACATAGTTGTCTTTTCTGAGTGTCTAGCTATTTTCGTGACCCCAAAAAGAGCTTATTAGCTAGTCAAAAAAAGCTAAATAGTCATGTTTGTGAGTCCAAAAAGGCTGTATAGCTAATTTTTTGAGCCCAAAAAAGGCTATATAGCTTATTTTCTGAGCCCAAAAAGGCTATAAAACCGTTTTTACGAAGCACTTTGCTATCTACTGATTTGCAGTTTTTCACCCCTCTGAAAGTTCGATCTTACGCACCTATGATGTGCGTCAACCGAGTACATTGAACTTACTCAGATTCCATTTCAAACCCGTCGTCGAGACATCATTCGCCACGCAGCCAACGGGCACAAGGCCACACTGTTGGGTAATAAAAGCGAACTCGTTGTAAACTATACTATGACCCTGAAGCATAAAAGTCAAATATTTTCAGAACCTTTTGTCCTATTTAAGCTTTTCATAAAAAAACAGCTCAACACACATGCATACCTTGGCAATAGGCAAAGGTTCTCCCCTTCAATCTTCCAAAAAAAGGTGATAGTCAAGGTCAATATGTACAGCACGGGAATTCTGGGATGGGGGATCAGGCCCAAAAAATTTTAAATAGTGCCTCTTTTGTGCTAAAAAACGATGGTTACACGTCTAAAACATGTTTTTGACGTTTCAGACAACGCCCGTTCTTTCTAAAATATGAAAACATGACAACTTTCGAAAAATTTGAAAAAATCGAGTAAATTGAACAAAATATCGTCAAAAAATGTGTATATGGCACGAAACGCCGAGAATTTTCAGCCAAAAACGCGTAAAAAGGCACATTTTTTACAATTTTTATCGAAAATCGGCAATTCTGGAGGGTTGCAGTCTTTTTGCGGGGTACAGTAGCTATATTCTGGAGATGAACAAACCCCATACAATAACACGTATAGTCCTGGTTAGAAAGTGCTTGTCCAATTACCAGCTTGAAAATTGGCTTTCTAGCTTCCTGCTTATTAAAAGACGGCAAAGTATCGCTACTTTTTGAATAATTAACGGTTTTTTTCGTACTATTTTTGGCGTTATAAAGAAAATTCCGCCCCTATCAGAGAAGTTCAATTCCATCACTGCATAAAAATATTCGTGCCTACAAAATACTATTCCTGACGCAAAAATTTGCTTTATAGATGGCCGAGAAAGTAAGTATAAGTAATTAATAGCATACACAGGCACGGGGTCAATACGGGGTCAAGTGACTTGACCCTGGCGGATGAGCAACTTCACAACCCCGCAGACGGAAGCCGGGCCAACCCTACAAGAGTTTCAGAAATTTCCTGAAGAAAATGAGGTAAAATCAAGGCCGAAAATATATGAAAAGTAAAAATTTTCCACAAAAGTGCTTTAAATTGACCATGCCAGTTTTTGAGGTCATTTTGGTTCAAAAAAGCTAAATTTTCCACCCCCACCCCTCCCTGAATCGACTATGCCCGAAATTGGCCAGAAAATGTTTAGTGCCATACCTTCAGCACTATTTAAACGATAATTCCAGTTTTTTAGGTCATTTTGGCCCAAAAAAGCTTAATTCTTGACCCCCAGACCGGTTGACCCACCCCCAGATCGATCATGCTGTGAAGCTACGGTCCAGACCACACATAGGCGTGGAAAGTTTAGGGGGGGGTTCGTACCTCCCAGAAGTTGAAAATCCCCTCGCGGATTACTATAGACCCCGGAATTCTATTTTTAGTAATATTTTTGGCGATTTGACCCATCCTTACTCCCCAGAATTTTGGTGCTGCCCATTTATGGTCCAGCCGGACTACCCCTCCCACCCACGCCCATGTGTGCTCCTAATTCCCATAAATTCGTCATTTAGTTTGACACATCGAAGCGATCTTGGGAAATGACTAGCATGATTAAAAGGCCAAGCTTTCAAATTTTAAGGACCGGACCGGCAATATAGAAGTTAATCAGTTATAAATCACTTGTATGTGCGTTTAGATAAAAATATTGCCTAAACCAAGATACAATTCATTTAGAATTTTGGTGCTGCAAATATACCATTCTTGTTGACTTTTCCATTCAAAATTCTTCCTTTGTGTTCAAGATATCAACCGCTCTGAATGCTCAGATCTGCTTGCTTCTCATACCAAGCATGCTGCTTTTTGCAATTCCATAACTCAGTGTAAGAATGGCATAACGAGTAATGAAAACACTTAAGTGATACAAAACATGTTAAAGAGTCAGTTCAATGGACTAGTAAATTAATTTAATTTGACAGAACAGAACCTACCCGTGGGAGCAAAAATGTTAAGGATTCGTTATGCAATAAATATACAGGTATCTGGACGCCGATTTGTGATTTTGCTAGATGAAGAGTTTGTACACAGCCCATCACATGATCGAATCTACCACAAAAACCACCTAGGACCACTATTTTGTCAACCTAAAAACAGGTGACTCATTTCAGACACAACCAGATATGCATGTGGGGGAGATTATGGAGAGGGGGTTTAGACCATACCTGGGCGTGGGGGGTTTGGGGGTATGCAGCCCCCTCCCCCGAGATACCAAAATACCCCCCCCCCGAAATCAAAATACCCCCCACAGATTTCAATTTTTGATTTTTTTTCGTTTTTTCCGCAATTTTTTGATGCCAATGGATAGTGCTCGATGAGAAACGTTGAAAAATGGTGTTTTTTTCGCCATACCACCACTTTTAAGGCCATTTTTTGACCTTTGAAAAATCTTGCACCCCCAGAAGTTTGGTGCCGCCCACCTATGGTTTCGACCCTCCAAATGGAAAAATGGGAGATTTTTTGGGGAAAGTGAGGCAAAATGAAGGTCAAAGACTGTTGAAAATTGAAAATTTTCTCTAAAAGTGCGCTAAATTAATTGAAAACTGTTTAAAAAAATAACGTAGTTTTAACGCTATTTTAGTGCTTACACCAGTTTACGAGGTCATTTAGGCACGAAAAAGCCCTATTTTTGCCCCCCTTCTCAAGACCAGTTGACCACCTACCAGATGCTGTTGAGTGTCGACTCCCAGAATTTTCGATTTTCTACCAAACCGTAGACAACATTAGCGCTTTAAGCTATTCGTCTTTTATCTCAAAAGTGTAAAATTTTCGCGCCATGTAGGTACTCACTTTTTGACTATATTTTGTCATTTTTTAAAATTTCAATGTCTTCATGTCCTAGAAGAGCAAGCTTCGTCAGAAACGTCGAAAATAGTATTTTTGACGCGTACCCATCGGTTCTGTCTTGCAGGAATGCGTAATTTCTTGCTAGATAAAATCGTTCCAAGTCAGATTTAGCCTTTTCTAGCGAAGAAACATGGAATTTTTTCATTCACTTCTCTTTTATATCGTTAAGATGAATTTTTTTGCACCCAATATCCCATTTATTTCGAGGAAAAGCGAGTGTTCTCTACTAAATTTTCATTCATCAGGAACATCACGCTACTTGCTTTCTTTAAAGGAAACACACATGTAAGTGTTGAAATAGCGTTAAAACTACGTTATTACACATTTTATGGTCAACTTAAAGCACTTTTGAAGAAAATTTTCAATTTTCATCCGTTTTTGGCCTCCATTTTGACTCTTTACGCCCAAAAAAGCTCCGTTTTGACCCTAAAGACCGGCTGACCCCCACATCGACCATGCTGTGCATTCATGGTCCAGATGCCCATGTACGTGTGATTGCCACTAATTTTTTATGAACGCTTTTCTAACGGAATTGATCCATTTTAGATAAGCAAATACGTTCTTCAAAACTTTTTGATTTTTCGATGTTCGGCGAAAAATTATACCGGGCCCCAAATAACCTTTGTAACCCCGAACGCTTGAATCAAAAGCAAACGAGATAAGTATAAAACACTGTTTTAATCAGCATTCAAAACGGAAGTGACGTTTAAGAATTTTTATCATCAGCATAGCCAAAAGTTGATTTGAAAATATCCTTAAAGCGATCAGGACATGAAACGAACAAACGTTCAAATAAATCAATGCCATCTTCCATGCTTCTCAATTTTTTCTAAATTTTGATGTATCAGTCGAGAATGTTCAGATCCCGATTCTTGAAGCATCATGGCTTCCTCTTCATTGACTTGCATGCAAAGTGTTTCCGGAGCTTCAATATTCAGGATATGAACGTTCTCAACTGAGACTGCGTCAAAATTTAGCGGAATTTTAGAAAAGAATGACACTGATTTATCTTAACCTTTGTTGTGCTCATGCCCTGATTGCTTTGAGGTTATTTCTAATTTAAATGGAAGCCATGCTAAGTATCAAATTCTTGTACATAGATCAATTATTGTTTTGAATGCTGATTAAAACAATATATTACACTTATTTAGTTTGCTTTTGGTTCAAGCACTAGGGGGGCAGGGGCGGATTTAAGAGGGGCGAGGAGGCGCGGCCACCCTTTCCATTAGCTCGAAATAGTTGGCGAGATAAAGAATGTATACTTAATTTGCAATGATTTTCGGCCGTCAGCGAGCATATTTTAATACTTATTAATGATATTTATTTACTTTGTTGGCGATCTGAAAGCCATTTTTTGTTCATGGTATAGATTTCAAAACAATTTCAACAGCAGAAACAGCTATTTCAGCATAGTTTTCTCATATTTTTCAAGCAAACATTTTCGACGTTTTGATTCAAATGCTACAAATACAGGAAATCGTGTAGCAAATCAAGGTTCTACACGTACCTAAATTTTCGCTAAATTCAAAGAAATTCAGTGATTTTTTTGCACAAAATTGTCGAAATTCTTCTTAATAAAAATTTGCGACCAAAGTGATTTTAAATAGAAATAGACAACGCGAAACGCCGAAAAAACGCTATTTAGCACCTGAAGGGCGAATTTTTGGACATATTTATGGTTGTTTTTGGAAAAGTTGGGAAACCCCTTCGTTAGGAAAATCATAGATTCGCCACTGTAGGGGAGGAGTGGCAACGGGTATTTTAGGACCCGGTAAAATGCGCCTCAATCAGCATGACATATATGTAGCAATTTTTCGCATTTTTAATATATAACTACCGATTTCAGTTTTAAGTCAAAAGCGAGAAAGATAATAAATCGTTAGCAAAAACAATCGGATAAACATATGTTTATGTCCCGATTTTCTATAACTGACACAAAAAAATTCAAATCTAAAGGCGTACTTCTGCAATCCATCCTTTGGCCTTTGCGAATTCAATGCATTTCGTGAAATCCGTTGAATCCTGATCAGCAGAGCGATGAATTTCGACATTCTGAAATAACCAAAAGCAAAGACAATTAAAATCAAAGAATGTTCAATCGCCATTTACTAGGCTTGAAATTACAAAATCTTAACAAACTTTCTAAATGTACATTATTCAGTGTAAAACTCGATAAAGAACATGGAAGTATATTATTCAGTGATCAACGAAACACAAACACTGCCATCAGCGGTCTTCTAGTGTAAATTTCGAGTTAAAGTGAGACATTTAAAGTTTACAATTTTAGGCAAGGTCAGTCAAGTCTGGTAGTGGCAGTCAGCCAAACTTGTATCAATTATTCAATTGAAAATTAATAAAAAATCATATTGAAATAATGCCTTCGAGACTTTACTGAAGACTGAAAAGGGCAGAAGAGCTGAAGCATTTTCTGGCGTGAAATTTGTGGCAATTCCGCAACGGGAAAATTGCTCTTTCGTGTAAGATTTTCTCACTTTACCTATTTTGAATATACAGGAAGGGCAAAAAGACTATACGCCAAATTTTAAAGGCCATAACTTCGGCATTCGGCAAATGCGGATTGATTTAAAATTGTAACTTTACTCGTATTAGATACATGAAAATGTCCCACTCGGCCAAAATTTTTTCTCACAACTCAAAAAAGGACATTTTTATCATCTAATTCAATTGGTCTCGAAGTTTTGTGTTCGTATTTGCCCAAGTTATGATATATCAGAGTCATACATGTAAGAGAGGGATGGGGGATTCCCACCCAGAGTCGGACGTCTCCCCCACCGCCAGGAATTTTCGACCCCTTCTATTTTAAAAAAGTCGAATTTTTATTTCGTTCTTTGACCTTTTTGGCCTTAACTTAAAGGTCATTTACACTCCTCTTGAAAATGACCGGAGCCCCCAAATTTTGAACCATTACGTATTTGATCAGAAAGTAGCATTTTCTCCGCCCACCCAGTGTTTCAACCAAATAAACAAAGACAAAACGAAATCAATGAAGGATCTATTCCTGCTTTTCACAAGAAAATCAAAAACCAAGTCACAGATGATAAAGAAGATTCAAGAATAGAGCGCAACAAAAATTAACGTCAAATTTGTATATTGAGGTAGCATGCAACCTCGTAGCGGTAAAAGCGCAAGAGGACATTCGTCGGAAAAAATCAAAGAAAGTAGAATATATGAAGTTAAACACAACTAGGTAAGTTTCTTTAATTTTTTATGTCTGACCAACACATATTTCAGAATGTTTGTTTATTAATCGAGAATTAAGAATAACCTTCTGCTTAAAATGTTCCCCTGTTATGTCATTAATTGAATCAAGGTCGCCACATATCGCTGTTGGAACAAACTGAGATTTATGCAACGTATTATGATGATACAATCGGTTGGCCGCTCCATCGGCGCAAACCCTGTAGGTACCTACGTATATTATGCAGCTACGTAAGTATATGAAAGGAGAAATTTTAATCTTGTTTAAGAATAAACAAGATTAATTTGAGACAAAGCATCCGAGTTTAGATTTGTCAACCATCAGTACTCCTAAAAAGTGCTATAAACATGTAGATAATAAACCAAAGCTCAGCAACCGAAAAGATAATTTATAGAGACGGTAAAAACATTATTTTTTTATCTTCCGATTTTTACCAGAAAATATAGACAAAATTTTGTTAGCATAGCTGTTGAACTTATGAAGATTGAGGCGAGTGAAAAATATGATTTCATCACAATGCAGATGATAATGGCATCAAAACAATTTTTGTCCAAGAATTTGACCCTTTTTTAGTACTTTTACGAAAATTTCGGTCTTACTTTTCAAAACTGATTTTTTTGTTTTTTTCCTACAAATTAGTCAGTTTTTTTCTAGTAGCATCAATAACTAAAAAGTACGAAATTCCAGCAATGACTTTTGAACGTATGCACATTATATGAAAACAAACACGACTAAAAAATAAACAGATGAATTTGAATGAATAATGAATATTAGCGTCATATATAATGAAACATGTGAAATCATGGATGCAGATTTAATGTCAATGCAAGCCAAAAGACGATTAAATGTTGTTATTTTTGCAATGAATAGAGCAAACTTAGTTTAGGGTTTCGAAAAATTAGAATTGTTCCAATTTTCGATAAAGTGTGTCAGCTATTAGGTCGGAACGCACTAGTCTAAGCTTAATTTTCACTCAATTTCATGATATAAATAAAACACTACCTTTCATAATTCGATAAAAAATATTAATTTAATCAATATTTCACCAATTTCCCAATTTTTTATATCCCCCGGTTCAGGGATTATCCAAACCCGGCCCGCGGCCTGACCCGTCTACTATTCTTGACTAATAGTCCGGCGCAGTAAATACATCTTAGTCAACAAAATATCAATAATTTTCCAGAATAAACATACGTAAAATCGATCTCAGCTTAGAATGATTTCTCAAATGAATAGGACCACGGATTTTAGCCCCAGCTTACGCCAGATCTTTGAGCGAATGTCGGGCCGCCCCGTCCCGCACGTGCGCGCGGCGGACTTTTGCGGGGCGGGTCAGAAGACTGGCGATTTTTCAAAAATTTTGGCGGGGCGGGCCGGGCCTTTGTTTTTAAAATTTTTTGGAATGAATAAGGAATATGCTCGAATGTTGAAAAAATAAATAAAGGTTCCAAGAAATAAACGTTTTTTATCTTGTTACTTTCTTTAGTTCTAAATTTATCAGTTTCATTTTGGACACATCTGGCGGGTGCAGTTTTTTAAGCTAAAGAATAAAAAAAGATTATGCAGACTTTTTTAGTTTACACTAAATATCGAGTTTGTAATGAGCGTGTAAAGTTTCGGCGTAACTTTACAACATATAGCGATTTTTGGTTGTTTTTTCTGCAGCTTGGACACACCTCAGTGCAAATGCCTCATACAATTTAATGGCATATAATTTTAGTGAGTAAGGTCTTCTAAAAACGATATTTTTTTGTTTTTTAAATTTTGCATTAGTTCTCGAAATGGAGTGTAAATAGTGCAAAAAATGCGAGTGTAAAGACAGATTTTGATCGTTGTTTACTTCTTTCAGTCTGCCAACAAATCCGGTTATGAGTCCCATAACATTTTTCCTGATAGAAATGTACTAGGACCCAAGGGCTACCTTTGGCTAACCTGCAAACTTTTTTACACTAGATATGGAGTTAGATCCAGGGGTTTAAAGTTTACACTCTAGTGGATAGCGTAAAAAACAAGTTTTGTCTCAGATTTTTGAGCCAACTTCTCCGCTTGTAAGTCTGGACAAGTTGAATAGAATAAAAATAAAGTACGTTCATAGGGCTACTCGTCGCAGCAAACCGCGTTCGAAAAACTCAATATTTAGTCATTTCTGGAGGTGTAAAGTTCGAAATTAGGGTGTAACATTGAACAAAAAAACACGTTTTCCCCCTTTTTTATGATTGGTCAATATCTCAAATCGGGTATGAAACAAGCTATTCACACACAAACGTACTACGATTCATATGCAACAAACTGACCCAAACCGAATTTCTCTAAACAATGGGGAGTTAGGTTCAGATTTTTTAAGTTTACAATGAGATGGACAGTGGAAAAATACGTTTTTGCCCCCTTTTTTGTTCGGCTTTTCCCCGTTTAGAAGTCGGGATAAGTCGAATAGTACAAAAATAAAGAACTGTCTAAGGGGTACGTGTTACAGCAAATCGTGTTTATTTACATTGTGTTAAGTCAAAAATCGGGGGTGTTAAACGTGTTTCTGTCTTGGTTTTTTCTGCCAACTTCTCCGGTTATGAGTCTGGACATGATCACAAGTCTAAAAATGTACCAGGGATCAAGCGTCATACGTCAGTTGGGCGCAGTCGTTTACACTCGACGGTGGTGTAAAGCAGTTTACATCTAATATTTATTCGTCTCCAGACCATTGTGAAGAGTCAATTTTTTCATAAATAACGATCGTAATACCAGAATTACGAATCCGACTTTAATCTTCTTGACACTCGATGGCTGCGTACAGTTTGCACTGAAAATTAACTTTACTTCTAGAGCATTGCGAAAGCTTAATTTTTTTTCAAAATGTTCTATGGAAAGTCTGAATTACGAATCTGACTGTTAGTTTTCTCTACAATCTGAAGTCATTAAAGTTTATACTATTGAATTATTGTTGATGTGTAAAGCTTACACTATAAATTTATTTTACTTTCAGAGCATCGTAAAACGTTAATTTTTGTAAATATGTTCCATAAAGCAGGATTACGAATTTGACTGCATACTGTCTTTACACCCTGTAGTTATGCTAAGTTTACACTGAAAATTAATTTTAGTTCTAAAGCGTTGCAAACGCTCAATTTTTCTTCAAAATATTCCATGTAATGCCAGGGCCACGAATCTGACTGTAAGTGTTCTTTACATCCAGTAGTTTCGTAAAGTTTACGCTGAAAACATTCGATCTCTTTTAATAAGGTAAAAGGTGATTATGCATAAAAATATAATGCTGATGTTCAGAAGACATTGTTTTCCGCGTTCTTTGACTGCTGTAATTATCGTGGCACGTTCCCGTGTATGTTTACTGACTGATTTACTCAAATCATGCGTATTAAAAACAAGTTACTAGCAAAGAAAAATGCGGCGATAGAACAAAAAGGACGAATTTACTTGGAATTGCGGATTATTAAAGACATAAAAGGAGGGGACTAGGAAAAAGTCCCCTATATATGCGCTCAAAAAATCATAAGAATCTGCTAAAAATCAGATTTCTCTAAGCAACACAAAAATCGAAGTATATTCTGCGGCCTCTAGAAAAAGACGGTGTCCTCTCAGATACTTTTCACTGGTGTTTGGTGAATAGCTTGGAAGGAAACCTTGGCTTGTGTAAAGTAGCCGATTTAGCTTGAGATCAGACATTTTCATGACAATATTTAATCGAAATTCAGTTTAAAGGCTCAACAGGTGAATTAAGACATTCGTATCATGCCGTTTATTATGTTCTGCAGTAACACGTATTATGCTAGCGTGATGAGATGCTGCTTCGGCATTTTACATATATGTGCTACGAAAATTTTCGCTGTATCGTTATGCACTATTGCATTTATTTGCACGGTCATCTAGCTCATTCTTCTGGCGCCGTGGGTCCTGAATTCCTTGGCGCTAACCTGTTTGCGCATGTTTAGTGCCTTAAAGCACTTCAATACATTTGCAACAGCGGTCGTTCGGACTCGGATTCAGTTAAGGTTGGTAAACTATATGATTTGCCGTTTTCTTTAATAAGATTGATTAGTTTGATGTTTAAAGAATAAAGTACCTGTTGTGTTATTTATTTCTCAAACTGAGGCCACAACCGTACATGGGCAGCAGGAAAATTCTGGGGATCTGGTTGGGTGAAATCACCGAAAATTTTACTAAAAATATAATCCTGGGGGCCTATAGTATGCTGTAGAGGTTTTTCATCTTCTGGGAGTGCAACCCCCTAAAAACCCTTACGCCAACTTGTGGCTACAACTACCTTCTGTAGGCCGCAGAATATAGTTCGATTTTTGTGTCGCTTAGAGAAATCTGATTTTTAGCAGATTCTTATTATTTTTTACGCGCATAGGTGACTTTTTTCTAGTCCCCTCCTCTTATGTCTTTATTAATCCGCAATTCCAAGTTTATTCGTCCTTTTTGTTCCATCGGAGCATTTTTCTTTGCTACTTATATACTATGCCATTACCTTAAGTCGTTGCATTAATCTAACATGAATTGAAGCCTTCAAGCACGACCATACGTGGGCAGCAAGAAATTTCTGGGGGTGCAAGATTTTTTTGAAGGTCAAAAAATGGCCTTAAAAACGATGGTATGGTGATAAAAACACCATTTTTCGACGTTTCTCATCAAGCACTATCCATTGGCATCAAAAAATTGCGAAAAAAGCGAAAAAAATTTTCAAAAATTGAATTCTGGGGGGGGTATTTTGATTTCTGGGGGGTATTTTGGTTTCTGGGGGTGCATACCCCCCCAAACCCCCCACGCCCAGGTGTGAGCACGACTAGTAAACGATCCTTAAATAAGGACATGAATATTCAGTAGCCTAAAGGACCTACTCCGATTCCAGATTCGATCAATGTGATTGTCTATGCACGGGCAATTGGCTTGCCCGTTCAAAAGAATTAAGCAGCAATTTAATCCACAATTAATGTCTAATAAATCAGTCGGCCGGTATGTTTTTACATCTGTTTCTTTGACACATTTCATGGAATGACAATTATCACTTCCGTTTGACGTCATCCTCTATGAGCCTGAAATGATCACGTTTGTAGTTCCATTGAGAGCTGGATGGAATAATTCAGTTAATGAAAATTGTACATAAACTGAATATTAAACAAAGTTCTCTGTAATAATACTTTATGCGTCCCTCACTACGTTCGCTTAACATCGACTGGCTCAGCGAGCGACGGGCAATTTTTTCAATACGATTTCATTTTTAAGATTATAGATAATACTTTATAGCGACAAAAAACGCATTTGACTTATTTTATTTCAGCGAAGTAGGCAAGTATAGCAAGGCCTTTCGGGTTAGCTCCAGACATGCACAAGGGCAGGAAGGGAAATCGGGGGGTCCAGCCAGACCCCAAAATGAAAAAATTGGAAATTTTCTCGGGAAAATATGCCAAAATGAAGGCCAGAAATGAATAAAAATTAAAGTTTTCCCTAAAGTACTTTAAATTGGCCATAAACTGTGTAATAACGTCAGTTTAACGCTATTTTAGCGCTTATATCAGTTTCTGAGGTCATCTCGGCCCAAAAACAATTCCTGACCCCCAGACCAGCTGACCCTCCCAGATTGGCCATGCTGTGCATCTATGGTTAGCTCCTTGGACAATTCGAAATACACGTTCCAAAAACAAAACTAATAATGGCGGATAATGATCTATTTACTTATTTTTAAAAGGTGAAGGTCTGTGATATCAACAAATTAATAGAAAATCGCTCTTTAATTGCACCGATGATTTAGCATGAAAAGTCAAAATAGAATTATAGTTTTATTATATTTTTTATTGTACATTTAATTAGGGATGCTAAAATTTTGAATTACACCCAATTCACTGCTATACAGAGTCAAAATACATGAGAAACATATTCAAAAAATAAGAGCATGTCTGAACCACTTTTATCGTCGATTTAAATTGGTTTAGCAAGCGGCAGCTGCGCAAAAAACGCATTGCTCGACCTCTGTTGCTATTCGTACCTAACTAAAGAAGGAACAATCATATTATTTCAACGCTCTGCAAATAAATGCGCAGAAGAAAATACGAGAAACGAATAAGGAGCAGCAACTGTGCCCGCATTTACATACATAAATCATTCCGGATTCCATAAATTTTATTATCCAATCATCAATGCAGATAACAGAAAAAAAGCAGGAGCGGATTTAGAGGGGAGCGAGGAGGCCGCCTCCTGTCATCAAAAACTAGTTGGGAATAATAGAGGATAATGTGTATTTTTTATGATTTTAGCCATTTTTTATGACGAGTTTTCGAATTTAATCACATTTGCTGACTTTCTTGGCGATCTAAAAACTTCATTTGTACGTCAGAAGATTAGTTTACGTACAGAAAAAGGATTTTTTAGTTGTTACAACGATTTCTCGAGTATTTTTTCGGTGTTTTTCGTCGATTTCGCACTAATTCTGTGCGTTTTTAGTAGAAAACTTTTGAGAATTTATAACTCTTTTTGGATTACACACTAATGATTCTGCCTATCGAAAGACGGCAAAAAAGCGCTACTTTAAGTAGCCTGGACAGATTTTTTGGACAATTCTTGACATGTCTACGAAAATTAGGTAATACGCCCGTCCCTATCAGAAAATCCTGGATCCGCCACTGACTAAAACAACGACAAAAATCAGACTAATCACATTTTTCTCGATTTTTTGCGACCTTTGGAACCTTTCGTAGCGCCCTTCTGGGCACCCTGCATCAAGTGTCTGTATTTTCCAGCCGACTTTGCCCGTTTCCGCCTGTTCAGTTGCTTGAAGTCAAAAGGAACGTAAGCGTAAGGCTGCATAGACCCTTTCTTAACATCGCCTCTGGCTTTCTTAGCCTTGAATTGACTCCCGTCTTCTCGCAGATTATCGTCGTTGGTAACACTTAAAGTGGAAATTTACAAATAAACTAAGCGAATCAGGTTTGCATGAAGGATATGTAGTAATAAAGTTGGTAAATAAGCGAAAATTCGCACCCATAGATGGGCAGCAAGAAAATTTGGGGGGGGTCAGGGTGGATAAAATTGCCAAAAATGTTACTGAAAATAGAATTCTGGGGGCCAAGAGTAATCTGGGGGTTTCAACATCTGGGGGTGCAAACCCCCCAACACCTTCCATGCCCATGTGTGGTCGCAACCATACATGGGCAGCGACCAAATAACAAAATCTGGAAACGAGCCCGGATTAGGAGGTGACGGGGGAAGGGGCGGCCGCATCCCCCATGATATGTAATTTTTAATGATTTCAGCCATTTGTTTTCACGATTTTTCAAATTTTTTCAGGCGCTTCGCGCCGAGTAGTATGCAATAATGACATTTAGTGACTTTATTGGCGCTCTAAAAACTATATTTTTACGTAAGAAGAGTTGTATATGTACAGAACAAAGATTTTTTAGTGCTTAAAATAATTTCACGAGTATTTTTTCGGTGCTTTGTGCCGATTTTTGCGCTAATTTTGCACTTTTTTTCGTGGAGATTTTTTAAACATAATGGACGTACTTTTGGAAAATTTTTGATACTGTTAGAAAAATCTGGGTTCCGCCCCGTGTCGAAAAATCCTGGATTCACCACTGTTTGGAAATCACAATGACAAACTTACGGTGACAAAAACACAGTTTACGCCGAAAGTCAAATATCAGATTTAAACAACTAATTTTCATCATATTTTCTTTATAACTTACTCGCAGAGAAAATTCGGCCTTCGTCTTCAGCTTTGACTCAAACTTTTTAATAAAAACAAGGTGGTAGTTTTTCAGTAAGGCGTCCTTCTAACAATTAAAACAATCAATTCAGTAAATAAGCGAAAATAAGAGTATTTTAAAGTCATAATGGCAAACTTGCAACGGTGACAATAACACGATTCACGCCCATAATCAATCATCCTGACTCAAACAACTCATTTCCATCACAATTTTTTCCAATTTATTTTATTTAACAAATTCCGTCTTCAACCTCAATTTTTAGCCTAAAATTTCCAATAAGGAACGAACGGTGGTAGTTTTCCAGTAATGTGTCCTTCTAACTAATAAACTGAAAGTAAAAAAGCAAAAAAGAGCATAACTTATTATTTAAACAGACATCAAGTTCATATTTTTAACATAATACGCTTGAGAATTAATGTAATAATCAATCATCCTGTGCAAAATCATGCTGCAGACAAACATCTGCAATAGATGATATACCTGAAATTCAGGACTTATGAACATAAATACAACAGAAGGAATGAAAGCAGGGGCGGACCTAAGGGGGCGGATTGAAGGGGGCGCACTGAAGGGAGACGGACTTAAGGGGGCGGCCCTTCCATTGGCCAGAAAAATATTTGGCGAGATAAAGGATGGATATGTAATTTGCGATGATTTTAGGCCGTCAGTAACCATACTTTCTGATTTCGCGCCGGATAATACCTTATTAACGACACTTATTTACTTTATTGGCGACCTAAAAGCCATTTTTCCCCATAAAATAAATTTCAAAACAATTTCAACAGCAGAAATAGCTATTTCAGCTTATTTTTCTTCTATTTTCAATCAAAAATTTTCGACGTTTTGCGTCAAATGCTACAAGTACAGGTAAATCATGCAGTAAATCAAGCTTCTAAACGGCCATCCGCCGAAATTTCACAAATTTTCCGGCGCTTCGCGCCAGATTTTCGCTAAAGACTAACAAATTTTATTGATTTCTTCTCACAAAATTAATGAAAATTTCAAAATTTTTCGAAAAAATATTGCGTCAAAAGTGATTTCAAGTAAAAATATACAATGTAACACGCCGAAAAACGCTGTTTCGCGCGTGAAGGGCAAATTTTTGGACCTATTTTTGACTGTTTCTGGAAAATTTGGGGTACCGTCCCCCTTGAAGAAAATCCCAGATCCGGCACTGGATGAAAGCTACCAAATCAAAATAGCAATCAGCGCCATAAATGACTTTTAAAAAATTAGCATCGAAATTCAGATTATCTCCAATTATCAATTAAATTTGAATTTCAGTCTATTTTAGCATTCCTCATTTTTCATGTTTCTATGAAATATGTCCCTATGTTTCATATCCACAGAGCGATTGAAATCCATCCGAGACTGGAAGGTTGTCTTTTCCTACACTGCACATGAATGCCCGATTTCTATATGTACATGATTTTTTCAACTGGTGACCACGAAAATTTTAAGTAATTTTTTGCATTTTTCACTATAAAACCTAATAAAAAATAGAAAAGTGCCGAGTCGAGATCTTATCGTTACTAATAATCTATATTATGTGTCATGACAAGATCATTAGCACATTAAATAAGCAGCATACATTATTAATATGTAGAATAGAAACTGACTACATAAAATATCATTAAAAAATTAATTAAACAAGGTTGATATAAGATATGTAAATATTTGAATAAATTAATAAATTAAATACCGATGTATGCCACTCCCGCCAGGCTTGTAATGCAATGCCTCATCGATGTCCGAATCTTCGTCGTCGCGAGTAAAGTCGATTTTCTTACGTTTTTTAGAACCACCTTGATTATCACTATCGACTTTTCGTTTAGTCAAGTCAATGTTTTCCTTTGTTATATTCTCATTCTCGTCGCTAGCTAAAACGATATTACAAACGAATACTGAATCTTATTAAATTAAACCATTAGTCTTAAGCATACATGTAAGAGGGGGATAGAAATCCCCCACCCGAAGTTGGTCGTCTGTCATCCCCCGAAAGCCAGATATTTTGGCCGTTATTGGCCGAAAATTGTAAGTCATTTCCCTCCCCTAGAAATGGCCGGAGACCCCCCATCATACATGATCTTGGAGGGGGTTTGAGGGTTTCAACCCCCAGAAAGATTTTCACCCCCTCACGCAAAAAATATTTTTTCACCCCCCCAGAATTAGCGATTTTTTGAAAGTTCCCGAAAATTTGTAGAAAAGATGCTTTTAAAGCCTTTTTAGCTATCTATTTATTTATTCGAAAGTTCCAAATTTTCGGCGCTTCGCCGCATTATGCTCATGTTTTGACTATATTTTGTTCAATTTGTTCCGACTTTTTTGATTTTTGTCGAAATTTTTTTATGCTCTAGAAAGATAGAGCATCATCAAAAACGGTGAAGAATGATGTTTTTGACGCGTGCCTATTATTTTTGGACCCGAAAAAAGCACTTTATAATTTCAACCTCCCCCCCCAGAATTCCCATGCTGTGCATGTATGCCCCCACCAAAAACATCGAGCCCTTCATTAATGGTCCTAAGATTTGAAAATAAAATAGAGAGCGACTAGAGCCATATTGAGCTGTAGAAAGTAGTTAACGTCGGGCGATTAAAGCTCATATTAGGTATTTTCAAGCCCCATTTACATTTGCATAAATACGACATTTTGTCCAAATTTTGTGTTTTAAATATTTATCATTTGTATTATTATTTATGCACTTTATATTTATTTTTGTCTAGCTACGTTCATTCGATCAAAATTTATCAAAAAAGACACCTTAGATAAAATTTTTGGTTTCATCCCTCCTACAAAATTGCCATGCAGCGCATCGAATTAAATTATTATTTGTAAATTAATATTTAAAAAATTAATAAAACCATTGAACTAATTGAAATACTACGTTTTTTTGCGTTTCTGACAATGCTCCATCTTTCTAGAGCATAAAAACCCAAAAAAATTCGAAAAAAATGAAAAAATCGAATAAATTGAACAAAATATAGTTAAAACGTAAGTATATGGCGCGAAGTGCCGAAAATTTGACACTTTTGAGCAAAAGGATAGCCAAAAACGCTACATTTAAAAAACTACCTTTTCTATGAATTTTGCAGGAAAATTTTTTCTAAACTTTTCAAAAATCGCGAATTCTGGGGAGAGTGAAAAATTTCTGGGAGAGGGTTGAAAAATTTTCTGGAGGGTGAAACCAACCCCAACAAACCCCTCATGATCATGTATTTGTATTACTATTGACAAATGACTCTACTGAATTACAGACGTCCGCTATTGAACTACTTAGTCGATTTTAAGGAGAAATCCTTATCTTTTAAGCCTTTTAGGCTTAAATAAGTGTTTGATGAAAAATGTGAATTCCTTTCATTTCTTCATTTCGAAAATATCTCGGTCGATATATGTTTCAAAACTTTCGAGCCATTACATGTATAATAACAACAACAGTGAACACGCGCACGTCCGCATTTAATTCAATTTATTTATTTTTAATTTAACTCATATTAATTTAATTAAATAATCATTTTTTGTACCTTATCTTTAAAAAACTACTGAAAACGAACTGCATTAATAAAATAATGTCTTCATTTCATGAGTAAAGAAGCTAATGACAATATGCATATGTACATAACAGGGAAATGGGTCGGGAAATCCCCCATCCAGAGTCGGTTCCCCATCCCAAAAAACTGCGATTTTTTACCCATTCCAGAGGACTAATAGTTTCTACCACCCCCATTGTAGGCAAAAAAATATGCGTTTTTGCGCCATATTACGTTTTTTGCAATTTTTGGCTAGAAATTCAGAGTCGTTCCCCCTAAAATTGGCCGGCAATAAATGTGCTATTGTCGGACAAGTTATATTCTACTTTCTTTCAAACGTTCAGCAGTAACTTCACTCATACATGTAACAATGGGGATGAGGGGATCCCCTACCCAAAGTCAGCCGTCCACCACCCCATCACACGTAAGCGTGAGGGGGAGGTATGCGAGGGGGTATGCACCCCCAGAAGGCCGAGTACCCCCCCCCACAAAAACCAAAATATTTCCCAGAATTCAATTTTTGAATTTTTTTGTCTTTTCCGCAATTTTTTGATGTCAATGGAGAGTGCAGGATGAGAAACGTTGAAAAATTGTGTCTTTTCACCATACCACCATTTTAAAGACCATTTTTGACCTTTGAAAACTCTTGCACCCCCCAATTTCGGTGCAGCCCACATACACACCCCAGCCCCAAAGCCAAAAAACTTTTGACCTTCTCGCCTCCAGCCCCCCCCCCCGATTTTTTAAAAGAGATTAAATTTTCAGCCATTTTGATTTTTGGAAACAATTAAATTTTTTGGCCGTTTTTAGTCAAAAATCGGAGGTCATTTACCACCCCCTCCCCTCCTAAAATTAGCCGTGGATCCCCCAACCAAAATTTCGAGCCGTTACATGTATGACTTGACTAATTCTTGCTCACCTCCTATTATCAGACGTCCTTTATCATCTGTTTTGAAACCGTGATTTTTACGTTCCGATTTAGACTTGGCCGAGATTCTATCAGCACATGTCGTCATCATAGAAATAGACTTTGTATCCAAAAAGTCCAAAATTTCTCCATTATCGTCTCCTTCTTGCAAGAACACTGGCACGCTTACCGATCGTCTGAACAATGCACAACAGCATAGAAATCATGAACGCATTTCATGATCATACCGACAAAACTGAGGTGGATAACCGATTGATTATAATATAACAATAATTATAATAATTATATTATAATCACATATAATCATAATTATAATAATTTATTATAAAACATTGAGGCCGAGAAGTAAAACAATCGGTTTCGAATCGGGGCTGGCCGGGGTCAGACAAGGAAAATATTGCATGACACATACTTGGGGTGAGCATAGGAAAAGAAATAATGAGTGACTGCTCCATTCAGTAGTAAATGGCAAGCGCAAAGTTAGGTGTGCCTTTTCATATCAAGTTTGATTACTATTAATGTCACAAGAAACAAATTTAGTCCATTGTTTCATTGTTTGAATCATCGATAAAGTCTATGTCGCTGCTATTAGCACACTCTATATCATTTGAATCTTCGCTACTGCTACTGCTGCTGTAGCGATTGGATGCAATAGGTATTGGATGTAATAAATGAGACATCACACATTCCCATAAGAGGGAGGGGTATTACCCCCCCTCAGGGTCCAAGACACAAGTCACTGTCAGACGATTTTTGGTGAAAACCTTTTGAATTTAGCAAAAGTGTACCTATAAGAATTTCACGAAGTGATACATTATTTTAGAATTGCCAAAAAATGGGGGAGGGTGGTCAAATATTTTCTGACTTTCAAGGAAGTTCGGGGCTTCAAAGCGTGGATGGGGGATGGCCCAAACTCCCTGTCACATGTATATTTCTCGGCCTCTTTAGGGAAGGGAGGTAAGCGGCTCCATTTTTACAGCCGCTTACCCCCTGAAAATCTTTAGAATGGTAGAATTTGCAATAAGGAATTCTACACCTTTTTACAGTTTTTGTTCTTCAAAAATCTTTGTACATGTACAAAGATGGTCCTGAAACGTCTTTGTACATCAGCAAAAGTCTTCGCCAAATACGAAAAGACCGTGCTTCTAAATGTGATAATTCGGCCTGAATTTAGTTGATAATATTACTTCGGCGCGAAGTGCCGAAATTTTTATGAGCTTCTGATGGAATTCACACATAAAACTCGACTGAGAAAGCTAAAACAACTTGTACTACAAAATCAGAAATATTACAAAATTGTAATATGCGAATTAAATCTTGTAATAAGCAACACTACGCTTAGAATGGAAAAATGTCAAATATTAAGAAACCCAAAAATTAGCCAAATACACCACTAAAGGTCGAAAAACTATGTTCTACCACACTGAAATCGTTACTGTACCATATTAAAGTATACAAAAATTTGCATGTACAAAACAGTATTTTTTTGTATTCGCCAAAGATTTTTCCCGATGTACAAAGACTTTTCAGGACTATCTTTGTACATGTACAAAGATTTTTGGGAAGATAAAGATTGTAAAAAGGTGTAAAATCCCAAAAAATTTTCGGCGCTTCGCTCCGATATGAAAAAGTGTCTGTCCTATATATCTTTAAAATGGCAAAATTTGTATTTAGAATGGAAAAATGTCAAATTTTTAGGCGCTTCGCGCCGTTTTGAGACAATTTTAGTAATTTTTGGCGTTAGAAACCCAGAAATTAGCTAAAATATACAATCAAAAGTCAAAAGACCCTGTTTTACCACACTAAAATCGCTACCGTACCATATTAAGGTAACCAAAAATTTGTGTGTACAAAATGTACAAAGACTTTTGAGGACCATCTTTGTACATGCACAAACGGACCGTGTACAAAAAAAACAGGTACAAAATGTACAAAGACTTTTGGGTACCATCTTTGTTCATGTATATACAAAGGTACATTGTACAAAAAAACACTGTCACATACTGATAGTGTGCGAAAATGTGTATGTTTAAAAATATATTTATATAATATAGCTACAAAAATTTGTTAGCTCAAACAAAGACCTTTTCGGATATCTTTGTACAAGCACAAGAAGCTCGTACAACAAAACAGAGTCGGCTAATAATAGTCCACCACTTAAATTTCTGGTCCTCCAGTTTGGGATTTCACCCCTCCCTCAACTCTGGACCTTAGGAAACTATTTGAGACATATTAAGTTTATCGGATCGGACGCAATTCTGCAGTGTAGTTTATATTCGCCTATAATTAACCTCCGTCCTAATAACTATTACACAAAAAACGCGTTTTAAAGCAAGTTCCCATTCAATTAAATGTAAAAGGGTTTTTTTGTAAAAATAGTTAGTTGAAAACGTACAATTTCCAACTAGAAATAGAACGTATTTGTTAACTCTAAATCTTTTAGCCATAGCTATCAATGAATGAATAAAAAGTAGCATTTAGTTTGAATAAATTAAGTGGAGGAATTGAAGACAAGCATATTTTCCTGAACATTTATTCAGTAAAAGCTCATTTATACACAGTAGCAAAGTTATAACAAGGACTAAGTAAGTATACATATGGTTTAATCAGTACAGTTCTCAAAATTAACACTTGCTCATTGATAAATAAGTGCCAGTATCACAGCCTGTACAAAATACGAATCACACTAAATTTTTCTCCGGCCCCGGCCATTTTTTGACCTTGCTCCGGCCGGGGCCGGGATGCTTAAAAATGGCCGGGGATTGCCGGGGCCGGGCCAGGGCCCCGGTCGATCACTAATGGTAGGTACTAAAATTTTCATTTAAACCGTCCAAAAAGTACAAAATATTATTATCTAAAAAGTACAAAATATTATAATCTAATTAATCATTACTTTCGACCGAAAATCTGGTATAAAACGCCAAAACTTAGAGAAATTCATACTTAAATATGACTGGAAATAACTAAATCGTGGCTGTCTTGTTTTATTCATGCAGTTAGAGCAGAGCGGCCATAATTTTCAAGAAATCTGTTATAATCGAAAAAGCTACAAATCTACTTTTCTCTCGCTTCAAAAAAACTCGCAGTCATTGTTTTCCTTAAGCCTAATAAAACGACATTTTTTACTGCTTTTTCATTTTCCATCTTTTTATCTGAAAAGTCCAAGCTCGAACTAGACAAGTAAGTACAGGCCCGTATCCAGAGGGGGCGGGGGGGAGCCTGCCCCCCGAAATTGGAAAAATTTTTGTTTTTCCCAAGGGTCCCCAAGAGGGAAAAATGAAAAATTGGCGAAGTGGGTCTGAAACACCGCCAAAACCGGTTTTCAGCGTACTTCTGAGCTAGTAAACTCAAAATTTTCCGGCGCCTCGCGCCGGATTTATTGTTTATGTAAGGTTTTGTCTTCTAAACCGCTGGAAATCGCTCAAATTTGAGTTAGACATAGAGGGTATGTCAATTTTTTTCTAACGCTTTGCGCCGGATTCATTGTTTAGCTATAGTTTTTGCCTTCTAGCTCACTCAAAACAGCTCAAATTTGAGTTATGACATGGAAAACATGAAATTTTTCCGGCGCTTCGCCCCGTATTTATTGTTTATATAGGTTTTTTGTCTTCTGACCCGCTCAAAACCGCTCAAATTTGAACTTGACATGCAAATATGTCAATTTTTCGGCGCTTGGCGCCGAATTATTCGTTATCCGTATTGTTTTTCTCTGTAAAGCACAATGATTAAGTATAAGGGCAAGAGATAAGAAATAATTCGTTGATTAAGTGATGAGAAATCAGCTTAAATGATAAATTTGCTGTATATCAATATGAAATGGAGTAAAAATTTTTTAATTTTTTTGTTCAAATTTTTCTTCACTGTCGTATAGAGCTCGCCGAGATACGCTCAAAACTGTCTTTATTTTCGCCCATCTCCAAATGGTTCCCGAGATATCTGGTCTCAAAAATTTTCGGCCTCCCCCCGAAATAAAATCCTGGATACGGGCCTGAGTATCTACATATATTAATTTTTAGCTATCAATTTCCGCCGCCTTTAAAAAGACATAAAATTGAGTACAAAGACTAAAAATTTCAAACCTCTCGAGAGCCGAGCTCGTACAGATGCGGTAAATCTGATTTATATACAAACAGTTTAAAGAGTAGTTGTTCATTTAGAACATGCAAGAAATTTTTTTTAAAAATGCCTTTATTTTTACCCAGCTCCTATCATTTCTCTTTATATTCGACTTCAAAGATTTCAAGCCCCTGCGAAATAACATGAAATAAGATTCTGATGGGGTAATCAATTATTTTTCAGGGGTAGGAGTCTAAAGACCTAGTATTACATGAAAACCTAAAAATGCATATAATTGACTAAATCCATATTTGAATGTAAAAATGATACAAAAATACCGAGAGCGACGACTTCTGCGGTCACAAGGCTTATCATATTGGACGCCTCCCTCTTCATCCGAGTCTTCGTCGCTTGTATCTTTCAACATGTCGGCAATAGTTTCTGGCCTCGACAAGCCCGTTACACCACTTATTAAATCGTCATCAACTTGATATTTCTCACCTGCAATAAAGTGTTGCGATAAAACGTATTTATATGCAGCTGAGAAGTAATTTCGGCTCAGAATTCGCATGCTGAAATTTTTCTCCATTACTAAATCCTAAATTATGAAGCGACAAGTCGAATTTATAAACTTAAAAATTCGTTTAAATACTTAAAATTACGCTAAATATATTTTCATTGAAATAATCTGCTTCCTTCTTAAACTAATAAATTGAATGAAACCTCAGTGTTACCCTCAACATAAACTGCATTGCCAAGAATTACTAAATCGTTAAATTCACACTTGAATAATAAAACTGAATAAAGTACAAGAAGTTTCTTCATTCGTGGTAGCCCTGACGCCTCAGAAAACAGATAAAAGAATCATTTATATTAAATATCATGACAAAATTATTGCAGTTTTGTAGCTAAATTGTGCAAAAGACAGAAGTACAACGAAGCTTAAAAGTACTCGTGACCAATGATATTAAAATAAACTTTACTCGTCTCCAATTCTGGGATTTTACCCTTCCCTCTCTGAAACTTGAATTCTATGCACTATAGTCGATTAAAAAGTCAATTGATAAGGGAGAGACATTAGTGCTATTACAAATTTTTTGCATTATAGAGGTACATACATGCTACCGAAAAAATTCGAACTAGAAGCAATTCTATTTTTGAATCGTACTCAGGCGAAGGACACGAAGAAAAATACACGAAATTTCTGGACATTTTTTAAAAACTTCAGGCAATCTGTGGCTCTGAGCATAAGTAAAACCTCTTCAAATAATTACATGAGATTATAAATAATATTACAAGCATAAGATAAACTCTCACCAGCGGATCCGAGCACTTTCTTCTTCTCGTATCTTTGCAACATTTTGCGCACATTATTCAACTGCTTTTGGAAGGGCCCGGCAGGAACCAGCTTAAATATCAATTCGTACGATATTTTGCGCATTAATTTCGCTAAGATCTTTCGAGTCAAAAAGCGGAAATGATGCTGACAATCCTCCGACTGAGTATACAACGCTGGTACGAAAAGTTCCAAATACAGTCCCATTACAGTCTGAGATGTGCACGATACGAAGGTTTTTAAAAATTCGAGGCAACATTGGACAATCTGACGATTTTCGCCCGAAATTCTACCTATAATCCACGATAAAAGCGTGCTCAACATATCCGACGGGCAATCGTTTTTGAATTCGAACACGAACAATCTAGCTGCGATTATAGCGCAACAGATTTCCTGCGGCTCTTGACTCTCGAATAGAGGCAACAAGCAATCCCAGACAATTTTTGTGCCTTTTTGGATATCTTTTTCTTGCGCTATCGCCAAATTGCAGGCCGTAATAAAAAACAGGGCGGCGGACCTTCTAGTTTTGACGTTATTTTCTTTCAGCGTAGCAACGATTCCGGGCAAAATATCGGGCAACAAGGAGGATGACAAAAATCCATTTTCAAACAAATTCGACAGACAACGTATTCTGGACGCCTTGGTGGACGGATTAGCTTTGCCCAAATTAGAAAAAAGCATAGTCTTTATAGCGATTTGCTCCGTTTCGAAAAATGATTTGACATCGTGCGAATCGCAGCGGCCAAACGCCTCCTCCAGCACTCTGTACGCTTTTTTCTGCATCGACTTGTCCTTCGTTTGATTGCAGTAAGCTTTCACTACGTCGAATAATTCGATCAAACAGGATTTATCCAGATATTTTACCATAGCTATTAATACGTCCATGATGCGATGTTTTTGATCGGGGCTGACCGCTGAAGCGTCCGCTTTGATTTTACCGAGGGCTACGTCCAAATATCGTTTTAGGCAATCCGACGGCGTAATGGTTAAATAAATCCTAATGGTCTCCAAACACGCCAACCTGACCCCCTTAAAATCGTAGCCCGAGCAATCGTCGCCGCTAGTCGAGTCGTTTAAGAAAAGTCTGAACAAAATTGGTAGAAAATTAGGCGCGAATCGAGCCATTTCCGACTTATTCGCGTCGGGCTCGCATCGGAGAATAAGCGTTCTGAGACAATTCAGCACAGTAAGGCGTAACGCGGGAGTATCGGATAATAGGTAGCCCAAAATTTTGGCAATACGTTTAAACGATTCGGCTAAATCGAGGGGACTCTTACAGTAGGCCGGCAACAAGTCCCAAATTTGCTGTTGCAGCGTTTGCAGAATTTGTTTTTCGCCAACGTATTTTTCCGCTTGCTGAGCGTTGAGTTGATCGAGCCGTTGCTTCAGTTTCACGGTAGTGGGTAAGAATGTGTTGATAAAATGAGATAAATTAGCCTTTTTGACATTATTACGTAATACGGGCAATAGCCACGAGTTTGGCAAATCCACGGCTAAGTTCAAATCGGGGTCGATCGATAATTTAATCGCGTTTAAGATCCGCTCGGGGCCTAAAAATTTGACCGCGTTGCCCAAACATTTTTCCAACGGAACGACCAGGGTAAAATTTTCGCTTTCCCTCAATTCGCCCATCGATTTAATCAGGTTTTTGACGTCAAAGGCGGAAAACACGAAATCCGCGTCGGCTTTGGAAATCGTTGCAAAAAACGACGATAGTATCTCAAAACAAGCGGGCCAAACGGACACGTATTTCAAATTGAGCAAATCCTTCAACGACTGGCCAACGTGTCCTGCCGAATCTCGACTTAGGCTTTTACTTTCTACCAACGATTGTAAACAATCCTTGAAAAATCGTTTAATCGCTTGAAAAGATTGCGACAAATGTTCCTTCTCGCTAACGACCGTCAATTGGGTCAAAAGTTTGTCGAAAAATTTTGGCGCCAAATTCGAAGCTAGGGCCGGATCTTTTTCCACCAGGCAGCAATGGGCCTCCAATTGCATCCTACACCACAGCAAATAGGCGGATTGGTCATTTTTGGACGGTTCGAAGTCATAAAACGCCAAAATTAGTTGACCATTAGTTTCGGACGTTAAGGTTCGATCGGTGGGCTTATTGGCTAAGGTACACAAGAAGCAGTCTTGCACGCTTTGGGATACTGTAGCCGAGCATAGGGTGAGCAATTTGAGCAGAGTTTCGGCGCACGATTTAAACTGCGATTGGCCGAAATTGTGCATGCATTTTTTCAACAGTTGTACAGAGTAAAGCGTGGAATTGACGGTTTTGCCGTCCCCGCCGCACTTGTCGATAGTTTGCGCGCAAAACTGGGCGCAAAGTTTGGCAGCCGGGTGGATAATCGCCGGCGTTGCCGAAATTTCGTTATTTATTATTCCGCCCAGGGCGCGTTGGGCCGATTTTCGAATTTTCGGCCTTTCGTCCACGCAGAAGACTAGCAACGAATCGCACATTTTGGACAAAATGGGCGATTCCCATGATTGGGCCGGTTGGGCCTTTAGCAATACTCCGAACGAATCTACGACGTAACGCAAAAGGGCGTTGGCTCGTGGATTTTCGGCGTTTTGGGACAAGCGCTCGAAAAGAATTTGCGAAATTGGCGAGAAACGGCTTATCAATACGGCGTAGGGTACTTTGGTGATAACCAGACTTATCAGATAAGCCGTCGCTGATAAGGTGTTCAAAATGTTTTGACCCTCTTCCGACGTCGAGTGCACGGTATTCGACGAATTTGATGCAAATGACGTCAATAGAGCAGCGAAATATTCCACTTCGCTCTCCTGGCCACCCGATTTTTTAACGACTTCGGTAATGGCAGCCAATACGGATAAAACGTCGTTCTGTAGCTCGGAACCGGATCTAAATATTATAATAAATATTGCAGTAGCCACCATACATGTACATATCATGCATGACATAGGGGTGTGAGCGGGTATAACCCCCATGCCGCTGAAGGGTCAGCCAAACAGGTACTGTCTGATGATTTTGAGCTTACGGAACGATTTTTGCGCCATTTTTAAGGTCAAAAGCAGCAATATGTACTTATTACTCAGAAAGCGCCTAAAA
This sequence comes from Mermis nigrescens, assembly GCA_036768485.1. Classification (NCBI taxonomy): domain Eukaryota; kingdom Metazoa; phylum Nematoda; class Enoplea; order Mermithida; family Mermithidae; genus Mermis; species Mermis nigrescens. The sequence continues at coordinate 3,586,138 of JAVLUZ010000341.1, read as the reverse complement.
TCGATCAATTTCTGTATTTTTTACCGTTTAAAATGACAGAATGCAGTCAAAAATGAACTGAAATTGCTTTAAAAATGCGATATCACCATGAAAAAACGTCTAAAGGGCTATTTGACCATTCTGGTCGTTAAAGCAGCAAAAAAATTGTGAATATTCAATTTACTGTCTTGGATTTCTGATATTTACCACCCCCTGCCGACTCTGAACTTGTGCAAAAAAATTATCAAAAGTGCCTTTTTGGGCTTAAAAATCATGGGTGCGCATCAAAAACGCTGTTTTTCGATGTTTTAGATGAAGCTCGTCCTTTCTCGATCATAAAAATATGGAAAAATTTCAAAAATGAAAAAAATTGTAGGCAAGCCACCGAAAGGGTAAGTTCGGGTGGTTAGAGGGCGAGGTGATATACATACAAGAAGGGTCACACAGTAAATGGTGGTCATCACCAGGAATGCGCGTGGGGGTTTGAGGAGTGTAGTAAACCTCCTTAGAACGGTAAAATGGGAAATTCTGTGGGGAAAATAAGACAAAATGAAGGCCAAAATTAGGGTGGCCACTGGTTTCGCAAAATAAAATTCCCGGGTTTTTCCCGGGTTTCCGGTGATTTATGGACAATTTCCCAGTTTTAAATCATGCTTTAGACGCACAATATATACGCAGAAGTGTCATGATGAGGACATGAAAAAGGATACGGCACAAGCAGTTTTTAATCAAGCAAATGCAAATACTACACGAAACGTTTTGAAACAATTATAATTTCTTGTTCAATGATGCTAACGAATTGTCGATAGCAGTTATCGCAGCCAATAATATAGTACAGATTTTAGTGTGGTAAAACAGGGTTTTCGATCTTTGGTACTGTATTTCAGCTAATTTCTGGGTTTCTCACGCCAAAAATTACTAAAAATTGTCTCAAAACGGCGCGCAGCGCCGAAAAATTTGACATATTTCCATTCTAAATGCAAATTCTGCCATTTTAAGCATATATAGGACCAGTGGCGGATATAGGATTTTCCTAAGGGGGGGAGTGAGGTATCCCAACTTTTCCGAAAACAGTCAAAAATAGGTCCAAAAATTTGCCCTAAACGCGCAAAATAGCGTTTTTTCGGTGTTTTACATGGTGTACTTTTACATAAAATCACTTGACGCAATATTTTTTCTAAAAATTTTAAAATGTTAGAGAATTTCGTGCGAAAAAATCATTAAATTTCTTTGACTTTAACAAAAATCTGGCGCAAAGCGCCGAAAAATTTGTGAAATTAAGGCGGATAGACGTCTAGAAGCATGATTTACTGTTTGATTTCCTGTATTTATAGCATTTGATGCAAAACATCGAAATTTTCAATTGAAAATAGAAGAAAACTATGCAAAAATAGCTGTCAAGATTGTTTTGAAACCTACATGAACAGAAAATGGCTTCCAGGCAACGGTAGCGACTTTAGTGTGGTAGAAACAGAGTTGTTCGACCTTTGGTAGTGTATTTTGGCTAATTCCTGGTTTTATGAGGGCAAAAATAATTAAGAATCGTCTTAAAACGGCGCGAAGCACCGAAAAATTTGACATTTTTCCTTTCGAAATGCGATTTCTGCTATTATAAAGATATATAGGACCACGGTTTATTTCTTTTGTATTCGGCAAAAATTTCTCCGGATGTACTAAGACTTTTAAGGACTGTCTTTGTACACGTATAAAAAATTTTGGGAACAAAAAGAGTAAAAATGTATGAAACTTTCTCCCCAACCGGGGGCATGATTTTTCGAATCGGGGTTGAACCTTTTTTCGGGGTGAAATATAGCATTTTATTTGTTGGTACCAGAAGTATTGTATAAATAGCAAATAAATTCGGAACAAGGACGATTCATTCACCAGCAAAATTAATATTTTAAACTCGACACTCGTTATATTTCATGAAAAGTTGTTCGCATATTTTCCATTATGAAGTGCGTCGAAATTACTGCGGAATCACAGGCGTAGCCGGGGGGAATGGAGGCACATGCCCCCGGAATTTTTCAGAAATGATGTTGATTTTTCTGGCGCAATGTGTCAGAACATTGAGTTTAAAAAGGCACAAACGTCAAATTTTCCGCGCTTCGCGCCGAGTCATTATTATTTATTGTTATACAGATCCAATGAATTTAAAAGCTTGAATCTGTTAAAATAATCCAGCACTTCGCAGCACTTTAGTGATTTAATGCACTATTAGTTCATTGAATGAAACTGCACATGCTTGTTGAACATAATAGTAAAAGTGCGAAAATGTTTGCGTACCAATTTATCTATTCTCTGCTTTGTTTATCTTTCTTTACAAGGACACATAATTCTATTTTAAATGAAAGGAAAGGCCAAATTTTTTTGTGTTTTTGCGCATTTTCTGTTTTCTGAACTAGTTAATGAGAAGGCCACAAATGGGCCTGAAAATGGTAAGAACAAAATTCTCATTGATACATCTTTCAATGACTTATTGGTTGCGACCCGTTGCTGCGCTGCATACTTAGCAGAGGTCGAAAAACGCATTTCAGCTCAGAAGTTTTGTGCAGTGTAGGTGTTCATCAATTTTAAGTTTTTTTCGACTTAATTCAGAACCGAGATTTTGCCAATTTGCGAAAATTTTAACTTTACTAATTAAAAATTAGAGTGCTTTTTTACAAAATTTTCGGGGTTCTGCTCTGGACCTCGCTGGAGGCGCTTGAGCGCGCCACCCTAGACCCCCAGCCGTACAATCTCGTTCTACATGTTGAAAGAGATTTTTAGGAGGACAGAAAAGGTAAAAGGATTAGGAATTTTTAAAAATTTTCGGCGCTTCGCGCCGCAATTAGTTTATCTGTTCTGTATGATTTAAGCGGTATAAATTTAGTTTAAAGAGTAAAAACGTCAAAATTTTCCTGCGCTTAGCACCGCCGATTATTGTCTTAGGGCGGTAAAATATGACTGAATTTCTTGATGCTTTGCGGCACTTATGATTTCCGAACTGTTTGTCAATAAAAAGGCGTAAATTCTACATGAAAACGGTAAAAATTTCGAAAATTTTCGGCGCTTAGCGCCATTGGCTCCTCTACAATCAGTGCGCCATAGAAAACCGTTATGAAAAAACTGTGGAAGAATACGAAAAAGCGAGAGCGATTAGTGATTAAAATTGAAAGTAATGCTAAATTGCTAAAACCATGCTTGAACTTGGAATGAAAATAAAATGTTGAACATTAACCAGCTTTATTAGTATGCTCTACAAACAAGTGAAGGTATCGTTTTTATCCTTTTCAAATTGGTATGTAGTCATGCAATGTTAATTGTTAATCTTCAACCCCGACCCCGACCCCAAAACCGGGGTTTTTCATCCTCGACCCCGACCCCGATCGGGGGTGAAAATCTGACCCCGTACGATCACTGCTTGTATACGCTCTGTATCAGAATAAGTTGTAAGTATGCACGTAATCATTCGGTCTGTATGTTTTAATAATAGCAGAAATTAAGTTTGAAAGTCAGAAAGATCAAGATTTTCGGCGCTGATAACTCTTTTATTTCTCTTTAGAAAGCTTCAGCATGAAGTTTAAACGTTTAGTTAAATCAGCCAAAATATTTCAGCGCTTCCCAAACTGACGCTAATTTTGCGATTTGAGACATTGTTGTCTTATCTGTTAAGTCTAAACTTCATTTGAACGTCTCTGGAAAGATAAGAAAGATATAAAAGCTTCAAAGTGATGTTTCAGGCTGTATTAGCAAAATTTTTGGCGCATCCTACAAATTCAGCGTTTTAAACTATCAGTCACTAAGAAGGCAAAGATCTATATGAAAACGCTTAAAACATTTACTTCGTACAAAATGTACAAAGACTTTTGAGTACCACGTTTGTACGAGGACAACCGGACTTTGTACAAAATAAAAAAAGAGTGTATAGGACACTCAATTACTCATTTCGGCGCTAAGCGCCGAAAATTTTTGCGAATCTCAGACCTTTTTTGCAATTTAAGTCTTCCCTAAAATCTTTGTACATGTACAAAGACGGTCCCGAAAAGTCTTTGTGCATCGGGAAAAACCTTCGCCGAGTACAAAAAACACTGTTGCACAAACGTCTTAAAGAACAATAGTACAAATAGCTTACTAGCTATATCAAACAAAGAGAATACACAAATAGCAATCAACGATGTGAAAATGGGCGAGAAGTAAAATGGAAATAAATGCTAAATGATAAAATATAAAAACATGTTAACTAGCATGATACTAAAAGCGATAAAAATGTAACATTGTACTCTATTAATTCAATATTTTTGGCCTCCGAAAACTGAGTTCAAACTTGATTTCTTGATGAAAATCTCGGGTTTTTCCCGGGTTACCCGGTGCCAAAATAATCACCGGGCTTTTCCCGGGTTTCCCGAATTCCCAGGTGAGTGGCCACCCTGCAAAAATAAATGAAAATCAAAAATGTTCTTTTAAAATACTTGAAAGTGACCAGCATCTATGTAATAACGCAGTTTTAACGCTATTTTAGCAAAATATATCAGTTTTGAGGTCATTTTGGGCCGAAACCTTCAATTGCTGACTCCGTTCCGCATCTATGATCACAAACACATATGGCACGGGAAGTCCGGCCGGACCAGACATGCACGTAGGGGTTTGAGTCTAGACCATGCATGGGCGTGGGGGCTTTGGGAAGGGGGTTAAGCCTTCCTCCCGAGAATCCGGTAGACCCCCAGAATTGAATTTTTGGCATGTTTTTGGTATTTTTGCCAGTTTTATACCACCCAGATCCTCAGAATTTAGTTCCTACCCTTGTATGGTCTAGACCCCCGGTATGAAAAAATGGGAAATTCTCTGTGGAAAATGAAGAAAAATGAATGCCATAAGTTTAAGAAAATTTCAGCAACGTCTTAATCAGCGTAGCATCCCAAAGCTATTTTAGCTTTTAGAAAGTAAAATTGATTTTCCGGTAATATCTCATGAAATTCGGATAAGCCCGATGTATCACTTGACAAGTGAGACAAATCAAAAAGCTCAAACATAATTGCTATATTTTGCTTTTTAGTATAATTCATTCAATAATTTACTGCGGATAAACGTAGAAATTAAGGATTAACGTATGTACATAGTTTTCACGCTATTTTAACATTTTATCAATTTTGAGGACATTTTGGCCTTAAAAAGTCACTAAATGACCTCCAAATTAGCCATGCTTTGCATCTATGGTTTGGTTGGATGGATTCCCCCAGAAATCGGCAAGTTCCCAGCCAGAATAAAAATTTCAAAATTTTTTTTCATTTTATTACGATTTTTCAATGCCGATAGATAGAACTCCATGAAAATGTTAGAAATGACATTTTTCTGCCCCGACCACAATTTTTTCGTCCTTTTTTGACTCTGGACGTTTTTGGACACCCCAGACCCTCCCGGATTAAGGCGTTTTCATTTATGGTCATGACGTGAGTTTTTTAAAACTCAAATCTCATTGTGACCTTTATTCAGCCTCTTGAATGCAATTTTTAGCAGAGAATTGAATTTGTAATAATCCGTTTTTAAACCTGAAAAAGGCGCTAAAGGGCGTTGTTGTTGTTGATTGCTCCGATCCTCATCATAGCTGCATCGGGGTTTTATATGAGGTCGAGTTGGCGGGCAGCGTCCACGGGGTTTGTCCACAGTGCTGTTGGCGTCAAGTTGGTGGGGTTGACAGGACAATTGAAGATATGTCCAACATCATGGTTGGGAGTTAGACATGATGGACACTGGTTGATTATATTGTTGTTGATTCTGTGCTGGTAATTTTGCAATAGGCTGCACCATCCTGAACGCAACTGTGAAAGGCGGCATCTGGTCAAACGGCTTAGCGATATTTCTTCATTGGCAATAGGTGGAGGCTTGGTGTTCAGCACTCTGTTCGGCCCATAGTTTTCAAGTGCATTGGTGACAGCATTTGTGTGTAAGATCTTGATGACTTGTCGAGAGTTGTCTGACTGTGTAAAAGCTGCATTGACTCTGGCTTCACTGAAAGAAGGCAGTGTTCCTTTCATGGTGCGAGGTCGGCGAGCTGCTGTAGTAGCAAGTTCATGGCATGGGTGAGTTTCATTATTGCATAAGGCAAAGAATTGGTCTGACAATAGTCGATTATGTTGGGCAACAGGTAACATTTTGGTCTCCTGATGGAGATGATCTTCTGAGGCCATAGAATGGCAGCCGGTTGCAATGCGTAAGGCCGAGTTCTGAGCACGTTGAAGTAGAGCAAGGCCTGATGGCGCGACTATTGGTGACCAAATAGGAGTGCCGTAGTTGAGAATTGATCTTCCGATGGCTTTGTATGTTGCCAGGATGGTTTCTTTCTGCTGGCCCCATGCAGTGCCACATAGCGCCCGAAGAATGTTGTTCCGTTTTTGGACTTTGGTTGCTGTAAGCTTGACGTGCTCGGCAAATGTCAGCATAGTGTCAAAAGTGACACCTAAAATCTTTGGACGGCGTTCGAGGGGCAGCAAGTTGTTGTTGATTTTGACTCGTGGATGTGTACGAGTTTCATGTGTGTTTGGCGTAAATAATGTGACTGTCGATTTGGAGTATGAAATATTGAGATGTTTGTCTTCCAGGTAATTGGCTAGTTGCTTCAAGTAAGCATTGAGCCGTTTTGTGAGTGTAGGAATCTTTGGGCCAGAGGTGAACACAGTTAGATCGTCAGCATATGATACTATTTCGACATTGTTTGGAGGCGTCGGTATGTCATTGATGTATGCATTGAACAGGGCAGGAGAGAGTACAGAGCCCTGCGGTACGCCTGTTCGGACGATTTTGGCAGTTGAAGTCGTGTTACGAAAAACCGTACGTGCTTGGCGGCCACGTAGGTAGTGGTTCAACCATTTGACCAAATAGTGTGGCATTGTCGAGTGGGTGATTTTGTCGACAAGCAATGAATGATCGACAGAATCGAAAGCCTTGGTCAGATCTATGGCGACTGCCACTGTTCGACTGGGTGGCAGTTTCTCGTTGAAACCATTAGCAATGTGTGTTGACAGTTTTAGCAGAGCAGAAGTTGTAGAATGATGAGGGCGGAAGCCATGTTGATGGGTTGCAGGTTGAAGAGTTGTCGGTTATTGTAGGAAGTAGTATTGATTCTAGAATTTTTGCAGCCGGGCATAGTAGCGAAATTGGTCGGTAAGAGGTTGCTATTTTGGCGTCTTTCCCTGGTTTCAATAGGGGAATTATGGTGGATGATTTCCAAATAGGCGGTATACAGCATTGTTTCAGAGATGTTGAGAAGAGGTGGGCTAGGTATTTGAAGCCTTCTTCGCCTAGGTGTGTTTGAGATAGATTGGAGCTATATTGTCTGGGCCTAGCGCCTTCGAGCTCTTAGATTTCTTTATTGCAGATGAAACATCTTGCCAAGTGATAGTTGGCGCATCGGCTGTAGTTCTTTTCGTTCGAACTATTCTGAAGATACGTCTGGTTGTTTTGTCAGATTTGTGTGTTTTTACTGACATGAACTGTTTATTGAAATGATTCGATGCCATTTGGTTCGACATAGTGGTGGCATTGTCAAATTCGATTGAACAGTTTGATGGCGGTTTGGATTTGCCTTTGACAGGTTTATTCAGTTTATAATCAAGTGTAAATTATCCTAGCCTGGGTAAGAGACACGCAGAGCATGAAAATTCGGGGAGAGATAAGAAGGTGTGGAATTCTAAAGTGCCTTTTTTAGACTGAAAAACAATAGATACGCCTCAATGATATAATTTTCGGCTTTTATTTTTTTAGACCTATTTTTGACTTACCTATTTTCGTCATTTGATTAGCAAAAAAACCGTGAACACTTAATTTACTGATCTGGATTTCTGGGGTTTTAACCCCGCCCCCTTTGCCGACCCTGACCTTTCTGTATATATAATACAGGAAGTAGAAAGGTGATTGTTTCCGCCATTATAAAATGAGAAGAAGCAGAGAAAAACAGAGTCTGTATCTAGACATACATGTAGGGATTGGGCTTCAGAGCACCAGGATAAAAAAATTGGGTATTTTTTTGAGAATAAGGCAAAATGAAGCCAAAAATAAATAAAAGTCAAAAATTTTCTGTAATGCAGTGAATTGCATAAATACAAACTAATTCATTCTCTACTATAATTCCAAGGATATTTTACCACATGTAAAAAACATCAAGAATACGGTTAGTATTTCTTTTCATTCAAAAACACATATCGATAAAAAATAAGCACAAAAGTCGATTAGTTTTCCAGATGTGAGCGAAAAAAGGATTAGACTGAGTATAAGATAAGAAAATGTCCTAGTAATCGTACATTTACATACTCACATTATCAACACATGCACACTGGGGGTATGGGGGTATCCCCTACTAGGGATGCAACGGATATCCGGATCCGGATCCGTTATTATCCGGTATTATTTTGGATCCGGATCCGGATCCGGTATTTTGAAAAATTAAGATCCGGATCCGGATCCGTATTTTTAAAAATAAGATCCGGATCCGGATCCGTTATTTTTACAGTTTAAAACGGATCCTAAACGGATCCAAGAGATTATGCTTAAAGATCATTGAACCTTGAATTGTATTGAAGAAACAACATCATCAAAGCTTTACTTTGATTGACTTAATACTCAAATTCAATGACAGACAAATTGTGTTTTAGAAACAGCAGCTTTTCTGCAACCAAAGAAAATGGTAGATTGCTCATTCATAAGCTCAACTAACCGCTCATCTATATCAATTGATCTTGCATCATCGTTATTTCATTTTTTACCCTTAAATCGTACAAAGTTAATTAGGAATCCTCTCATAAAAATAAAATATTTCATACAGCAAGTAAGCATGCTTCCATTGTCATTGGCACTTTTTGTTTTTTCTGTTTCAAAGCAGGCTTTTCGCAATCTGCGCGTTTTTCTGCAAAGGAAAGTAGATATGCCTGACGCGAATCTTCTACAATCTGTGCTTAACAAGAATACTTTTTCCTTTTCTTAGATCTGCTGGGACTTCTCTGCTTTGAACTTTTTATAATCCGCCGCATGCTTAGTTTTCAGATGCTTTTTCATACAGGAGGTACCAGTGTTTTTTTGTACTCGGCAAAGATTTTTTCCGATGTACAAAGACTTTTCGGGACCGTCTTTGTACATGTACAAAGATTTTTGGGAAGACAAAAATTGCAAAAAAGGCCTGAAAAACTGTGTTGTATATATCTTTATAATGGCAGAAATTGAATTTCAAAAGGAAAAATGTCAAATTTTTCGGCGCTTTGCGCCGTTTTAAGAAGATAGTGATTTTCGCCCTTAGAGACGCAGAAAAAACCAAATTCATGCAGCTTTACTTATTCCATCATCCTACAGTAATTCTGCTTCTGAAACTAATGAGCACCGTACTTGCGAATAAAAATTTAAGTATTAAAAAATTAAGCGTTCATAATGCATATTCATGAATCCGGATCCGGATCCGTTATTATCCGTTATTTTGATAATTAAAGATCCGGATCCGGATCCGTTATTTTAAATTTTATGGATCCGTATCCGGATCCGGATCCGTTATTTTAGATTGTATGGATCCGGATCCGGATCCGATATTATTGGAAAACCCGGATCCGTTGCATCCCTATCCCCTACCACAACTTTTGAGAAGCATACCCCCTCAGACCATTTTGGAACAAAAATGGTTGCTTGAACCATGAAAAAGCGTCCAATGACGGCTAAGAGTGTAATTTAAAGTACATGTATATACTCATTTTTCGAGCAATAGACTGTCCAATTCGTTCATGCAGACAGTTTTCTTCCATTATTGTACATATTTGATTTTAAAGGTCAATGCCCTTATTGTTATTGCTTTCACGCAAATTTAATCATAAATATTTATGAAAAATAAAATACGACGAATTAAGTAAATAAATTTGAAATTAAATAGGTGCAAAATTACTCATTTACCCCCCCCCCCGCAAGGAAAATCACTTTACCCCCTTCCCAAAGGTTTTGACCGTGTGCATGTATGGCATGCGGCGATTTGCAAATCATACTACTAATTCTTACCAGAAGCAATCTGTACAAAAGAGCAAAAGGAAACCAGAAAAGGAAAAAACAGAAAAAATGAAAACATAAAAGAAGGAACATCTTTTGACTTACTTCCACAATCGATGCACTTTGTTAAAAGTGGGGTTGGTGCAATTTGTAAACCGTGAAAACTGTGTTTCAGCGGTTTCGGTCTCAGATTCATCGTCCGGGGTGCGGGATCCGTCCTCTTTATCGTCCAACTTGAGCTTCCGCAGTAGACTTTCATTTTTTGATACTGAATTCTAAAGCAATTCGTAAACTTCAATGTAATTTGTGTACCTACATCAGCTATAGGTATTGCTGTGAAGTAAAACATGAAATGAGGGTCACGAATTATTTCTTAAATGAAGTAGTAAAATGAAAAACTTCAAACGGAATGGAATCGTTTTAGATTATATATACTTACTTACTCAGTATATGTAGGCATTTATAAGGTTTTATTTAATAAAAATTGGAAGAGTTGCACAATAATTTTGCTAAAAAATATAACATCTTATTAAGCGCATTAAACGGCTTCCGAAATCAAAGATACGAGTAGGGTTGGCGAGATATATTCAAAACCGGGCCATCGCATAGTAATGCAATAAAATTTGTTTTGTTACTTCATATTCCCATAAAGCATAGTAATAAAAAACAAATTTACAGATAAAAAATGCTTTACTTAGCAATTACAAAGGCATAAACAAATGTAATGAATTTTCCCTGCCCCCCATCATTTTTCGCCATTGCTACAGTCGGGGCCGAGAGCAGCGAACGACCGGGCCTGAAAAAAACCGGGCCCGGGCCTGCAGTGTATTATATATGTACTCGTATATATAGAGGAGCCATGTTAGCATATAGTCACTCTGAACTGTTAATTAAGTATATCCTGTCATAGTACAGTGCCGTGATACTGCGATTTAGCTGAAATGGTAAATAGTTAGCCTAGTAGGAAACAATTAGCATAAATTGGAAAAAGCTAGCTTCAGCAGGAAAATGAAATAAACACACGATTACAAATTTTATTCAACAAATCTAGTACTCAATTTTTTTGAATTATACAAATCGTAGGACATTTCTTTCAAATTATATTTGATGAACAACAACTTGTCAACGTTTTCGGGTCTTAATAATTCAGCAGAAATAAACATTTGCACATACATATACATAGCTTTGTTAGTATTATTCACTTTCTGCTACACTTAGCCGTTGGTTCATTTCTGTCACCTTGATTCAGAATTTTTTGAACTTCCTTCGTTAGCACTTGCTTAGCTATCAGTGCATTTCGCTTGTTCGAGAATTTCTAAATCATTTTACGTTTTTTCTCTATTCATACAGATAAAAAATAATAAAATAAATATTAATGGCTACTGTCATTTTGAACGCGGATCCAAGATGGTTGCTATTGCATAATTTTCGTTCTCTTCGATGCTCTTAAAATGCTCACGTGCGTCTCCACCATAAAAATAATTGTTAATCAACCTACTAATTTCATCATATGTTGATCCGCAGAAAGTCGCATCAGCCTCAGATAGAGTACGTAAAATTTTCCTAAAATGCTTACTAGAAGGCTATCGTATTTATGTAGTTAGCATAAGGCTATCGTATTTATGTAGTTAGCATAACTAATAAAAACTAAAGAAGGGAGAAAAAAGGTGACTCAAAATAAAAATGAATTTGAAAGGGAATTGAATGAAACGAAGGTCTTAATAAATAAATGAATAAGTAAATAAACAAGTAAATAAATGAGTAAATTAAATGAATAAATATAAATAAATAAATGAATAAATAAAGAAATAAATATAGACTACACTAAATAACTAAATAAGTAAATATAAAGGAGCAAGTTTGGAGTTAGTTCAATTAGTCTTAAAAACGCCATGCATCAGCCGATAAGCGCATACTGAAATGGACCTTCTCTGTTTATTTTTAGCAAGCATATTTGCAAAATGCTATTCTTGTTCTACAAGATGGCAGCAATGTGAGAGCTAAAACGAACTGTGTATTGAGCATAATAATAAAATAAAATGAATTGAAAATTTCAGGCCCGGGCCCGGTCCCTAAAAACCGGGCCCGGGCCCGGACGCCTGAAGACCGGCCTGGCCCGGGTACCCGGTCGATCCCTGGCCGAGAGACCAAAAAATGACCAGGGATTGCCGTGACCGGGGCCCGGGTCGATCACTAGTTACCAGCGACATGCACAGCAAGGGAATTCTGGGGAGAGTGAAATTTTAAAGTGCCTTTTCGGGCCCAAAAACGGTGGGTACACGTCAAAAACACCGTTTTTTGACGTTTCTGACGATGCTCTATCTTTCCAGAGCATAAAAACGTAAAAAATTCCAACAACAAAAAGAAAAGTTTAGCAAATTGAACAAAATACAGTCAAAACATGAGTATATGGCGCGAAGCACCGAAAATTTGACACTTTTGAACAAATAGATAGCTAGAAACGCTTAAAAATAACCTTTCCTGCGAAATTCCAGGGAATTTTAGGAAACTTTTGAAAAATCGCCAATTCTGCCCCCCAGATCATAAATGGCTGCTACATAGTTATTGTAGAACTAATTTTTATAACAAAAAAATTCGAGTGTGAATTCTTCGATTGAAATTTTATGTTCACAGTGTGCTGACTTTTGAATTCCTATCTCACATATATTTACAAGAAGACATAGACGAGATTTCGCAGCTGAAAACAAGGCTTACATTCATCTGAAAACGTAACTTTTTCCCAGTGAATCCAGTGTCGCTTTTGATTGACGCAGCTTCATTAATCACAAAGCGGCTACTAGCTGCCATATCCCTATAACGAGTCGTTGTGGGATTAGAATCACTACTGTGTCCCTTTGCCCATTTCTTAATTTTGCGACCTTTCATTTTCACAGCCCGATTTTTGATACGTGCGATTCTCGCCATAATTAATCATATATTGAGCTGCAATGACAATAATATAACGCAAATATGAAATCAACAAAAAGGGCTACTATAATGTGAGTAGAAAGTCATATTTTTCGTTCGTGTCATTTCTAAATAAATGAATCGATTGCTTGGAGGCCTTAACATTTCAGCTATTCAGCTCAGGCAGCTAATACTAAATATAGGATTAGCTCCTAATATAACTTCGACTGAAAATAAAATAGCATGCAGTGGCAGATCTTGACTTTTCCTAAGAGGGGGCGGTACCCCAATTTTACAAAAACAATCAAAAATAGGTCCAAAAATTGCGTTCCACAGGCGAAATAGCGTTTTTCGGCGTTTCGCATTGTCTACTTTTATTTAAAATCGCAACATTTTTTTAAAAATTAATAATTCCAACAATTTTGCTCTAAAAAATTATTAAATTCATACAAAGGCATGGGGTGAGAAGGGGGTATTAATTTCCCTAGGAGCTGACAAAATGATAGCTATACAGTCACTTTGGCCGAAAAAACATTGCTATATATCCTTTTTTAGGCTTATAAAATGAGCTATGTAGACTTTTAGGGCTCAGAAAACTAGCTATACAGCCCATACATGTAACAGTGGGGAACCCTTACCCAAAGTCGGACGTCCCCATCCCCTAAAGCGAGAAAATTTTCGACCCTCCCCCTATTTTTGGAAAAGATTGAATTTTTTGGCCATTTTTAGACGTTTTTTGGCCAAAAATTGGAGGTTATCTACCCCACCCCTAAAAGAAATTTGAAAAAGGTTGATTGCAGGAATTTTTTGGTGGGGCACACGTGAGCACAATCTATTTGCATGTGTGTCCAGGGCCCGGTTGCTCGAATTCACATTAATAAAGGCTAACCATTAAAAATTAACTTTTGATGGTCGGTCGGTTGCTCGACTTCACCTTAAGACCAACGACCATTAAGACTCCCTTAACGGAACCATTAACGTTAATGTTAAACCATAACTAATGGTTTCGTTAAGGTAGAAATCGGACTTAACGCGACCATTAATTGTTGCGTTAAGGTGACCAGTAACGTTAAGGTAAACCTTTATTAATGGTCGAGTCGAGAGAGTAACTTAAGAATATGGTACTTTCAGAATACTAAGAAATAAACTTCAGAACAGCGACTTTTTTCGCTCAGTACTTAGAACATGTTGAAAGAAAGCGCGGAAAAAAATTTCATCCGTCTATGATCAATATTACAAAAGCTATGGGTTTCGTTAATTAGCCTCTTCTCGACCTAAGCAAGCATCTTCTCGACCTAATTATCTGAAGATTCCAACAGCTGAATGCAGAATCACATGCAGATACCCAATTTACATCGACCTAAGCATCTATACATCGACCTAAGCATCTATACAAGGACCTAAGCATCTATACATACATCGACCTAAGCATCTATACACCGACCTAAGCATCTATACATCGACCTGAGCGGGAGCGACCTCGACCTAAGCAGCTTAAAACACCTTTTCAGATATACTAAGCCTAAGCCTAAGTATAATAGAAGCAAAAACTCAGATTCTTGTATATCTTGTCAAGTGAAAACGAAAAAAACATGCAAAAAAATATGAAAATTTTTTTAAGTCTTTAAAAATTTCAAACAGCTTTTCGCGCCTTTTTTCTTTCTTCTCCTTTATTGCTATGCTTCCTCCCGTAATTTCAGCCCATATCATTTATTTCTGACAAATGTGTAAGTCCTTGGATCGAGCCGTTTAATCGTCCCACCCAACTCTCACATAGAGAGTTGCCTGCAACTTTGCAAGTATGGCTCAGATTTTCGGCAAATTTTTTTCCGCGCTTCAATTTATCATGTTCTGCCATTCAATTTATCATTTCTCATTCTTCAATTTATCATATTCTGGGTGTTTATATTTCCCACAATCTCAATTGTAAGGAACATTTAAATCACATAATTAAAAAGCTGTTTCTCGTTGTTTCCTAATACACAAAGCTTTACTTTCTCGTTATAAAGATATTTTAGTTAGGGCCTATACTACTTATGTAAGACCCACGCTTGAGTATGCTGTTTGTTTGGAATCCATATTATGCAAATGATATAAATCGTCTTGAAAATGTTCAGTGTAAGTTAACTAAACGTCTTTTTGGTTTTGATAGCAATTTATACTATCTTGAACGCCTAAAGCTTCTTAAGCTACCTTCTTTAGAACTTCGTCGTCTTCACATATGTCTATGTCTCATGTATCAAATTATTAACGGTTTATCTTGTATTGATTTTTTATACCCGAAATATAAAGTTATAAAGGGAGTGTGGCGACCAATCGAGCTGAAGAGCCGCAATGTGTTATTTTGAACTAAATTTGATCAGTATTGCAACTTCTGCCTACGTATTTCTTTGATTTTACAATGGGTAAAAGAAATTGCGCTTCGAAAAATATTGATACCAGTTTAGGGTGCAGGTCACCATCACGCACGTCTAACTTTGCTGTATTAAATGCCGCAAATGAAAATTCTGCCGACTGTTATTTGCTACAAGTTAGTCACTGATGACGATACTGCTTTATTATCGTGATTTTTGTGAACACTGGGGTCATACTTCTTGCTTAAAAGTTGACGATCATGATCTATGAAACTTATTCAAAGCCCCATTTATTCTATTGTTTCCATTGTAGACCGATTGTGAAAAAATATCTGCATATTGAACAACGTTTAGACAATTTCGCTACTCAGCTTGCTGACTTACAAAATGAAATTGATCACCTTGAGCGTTCACAAAATTGTTCCATTGATTATGATAAAAACGATTTGTCTGCTATGATAAATGATGCGATTGAAAGGGATTCTAAAAAAGTGCAATGCCGTTTTATTCAATTTGCCTTTATCGAACAGTGTCGAGGACATAAATCAGGTAAAATCTCTAATCAATTCTCATTCTGACGGTCATGATCTAGTGTCGTCCGACGTTACTCGCGTCTTTCGTGATGGTCCCATTCATGATAATCGCGTTCAATTTGTCAAAGTTTGCCTGACATCGGCTCAGGCAAGGCATCGTTTTATCTCATTGATTAATAAGACAGTCCGTGTCCAATCCAAAGGCCCACTTTCGCGTCTATGTTGTCGTCCTGACCTATCTTTTCTACAACGAAAACGGCAACGCGAACTGGTTTATGAGCTGAATGATCGCAAATCTCAAGGTGAACAAGAACTATACATTGATTTTTGTGCTGATTGTGTTAAATGTATGTAAACCTAATGTAAATATTAATAGCCCGCGACTCGCTCATTAGGTATCCGCGCCAGAAGATTATTTAAAATTTCAATGTTTTTATGCTAATGCTCGAAGTCTTTTGAACAAATTCAGCAAAAGCGAGCGACGCGAGTTGCATCCCATTGCTTAGGCTTATTTTAAACGCTGGCACCAACATTTTGGTCAGTCACATGAATCTACTGGAAAAATCTGATGAATGCCTTATTTGTTTTCGACTTGACTCGAATCAAACCAGTTAGGTGGCAGCTTTCACCGGATAATACTTGTTGTATACGTACTTATAACGTGCTATCTTAATACATATGTGAACCAGCTATACCAATGCCCGCGCTTTATCATATTTTCGTGTATTTCTGAAAAATAAACACTTTCTTGTCTTGTCTTGTCTACCATTTCGGCAAAAAATTTTGGCATTCCATATTCGTTTTGCTCCTTTTCTAAAAGGTACCATATTCTTAAGTTCAGCCGAGTTGAGCAACCGGGCCCAGGACATTTCGCATTTTACACTATGCTATTTTATTTTCCTTGCGACTTTGTTTTGCCCTTTGTGTTTCCGAATAAAGTGTTAGTAGCTGGGATTCCCCCCCATTTCGAACTATTACCAGATGTGTTCTTGGAGCGGTTTGAAGGAGTTTGACCCCCAGAATGGCAACTGACCTTCTACAGAATGGCTGCGACCCCCCTGAATTGTCTATAATGCCGTTATATACAGTAAGAAAGGAATTGGACATGTCTTACATACCAATAATAACTTGCTTATAGTTCTAAAGTGGTCCCTTTTCTTATCACGTTCAAGTCTTTACTTAATTTTGCACAGCAGTTATCCTCTTTTGACATCTGTAATGGATAAAAGACAATAGATGTACAGCATAACTGATCGGAGTTGAGCTATACAGAACCGAACTTTATTGAAAAAAATTCACATTATATTTCTTCAGGTGAAAATCCCCGCCATATGCACCCCGGTCGAAAAAGTCTCGAATCTTGAGCCTACTCTTTTCAAGTTTGGCTCACTTTATAAATGTCAATGCAAGAAATCAATAGCAGTAAACAACTGACTAAATGGTAAATACACATGTACAAGGTATGGATATCAGATACGCTTTCGTTTGGTATCATCGTCAGAAACGCATGCTTGACCTCCGCTTCCACACTTTTCGCCTTTCGGGCAGCAGTGATCGTCTGAGCAACAAATGGCGTCGGGAAATGGGCAGCAGCGCCACGTCGTGTTGTTAAAGATGCAACAAGTTTCTGTTTTGGCACATTCCTGCTTTTGGTCGGGGCATAACTTTTGCTGTTACAAAGTAGGTAAGTATGTACCTGTTTGTAATACAATCAGAACACAAAAGATAGGCAGATAAATAGATAAGTAGGTACCTAAATTAATTTGATTTTGAAGTAAAAAGAAAAATAATCAATTAACTGTAAATACATGGCCGCCACACCTGGGCGTGGTGGGTTTGGAGGTATGCACCCCCAGAAACCAAAATACCCCCCAGAAATCAAAATAACCCCCCCCCAGAATTCAATTTTTGAAATTTTTTTTCGTTTTTTTCGCAATTTTTTGATGCCAATGGATAGTGCTTGATGAGAAACGTCGAAAAATGGTGTTTTTATCGCCAAGGCCATTTTTCGACCTTCGAAAAATCTTGCACCCCCCCAGAATTTTCTTGCCGCCCACGGTATGATGGCCGCCCCATGTCTACAAAGAATCCACACAGGACGGGTGTATTTGCTCGAGACTTACTAGGTACTTAGGTACTTAGATCTGCTCTTAGCGCCATCCCATCGCTTAGCCTGGAATCGCTTCGGTCTTTGGACCCTTACAGACCCTACGGCTTCGATCCCCTCGGTCCTAATATTGCTGACCGCTTGGTCGGGTGATCTCAGCAGCTACGCACTAAGCCCTAAGGCACTACCTACCTAAATCTCGAATTGCCGCGGAGGTCAGTTGACCTATCTCAAGGCTCAAGTTGATGATTTAACTTATTTTCTAGGTTCGATTCGATCAGAAATGTTTTTGGTTCCTAATGTACGTAGCACAATGAAATTTGAAAACAACACTAACGAGCTCTAGACTGATCAATCATCATTAAAGATTAAATAATATTTTTGACCAATTTTAGGATTGAGGAAAGAATTAAGACTTTTGAACGAAGCAAATGATCATACGAAATTTACCTATCCTTCCACTCAGAGTCCCAAAATCCTCGACGTTGGGAACTTCCGACCTTACCTCGGTATAACGAAACCCCTGGGCAGGTTTTTCTAATTTATTTCGATCACTATATAAACGGCCTAGCTGCCGGACAACAAATAACGCAAAAACGAAAAGAAAACGTACTCCACTATACAAGCGCACGACTGCCAACCAGACTAACTAAGATGGCCTCATGGGACCATTACAGTAAAAGAAGTTAACGTCAAAATAACATAATACTGGAATACTTTTAAATCACAACGAATGTTCTAGACTACAATAAGTGGTAATGCATAAAACATTTACTATCATAGGTAGCGCGATAGCTGCTAACTTGGCCATCCTTTTTTCTTATATGTTTTTCACAGCGAGTGCGAAATTTGTGTCCCCCCCCCCCTCACAGCTATAACGGCACACATCTGAGAGGTGGGGTTTTTTTAAAAGGTAGATAATAAAAAAACTTAGTGCCCCCATTTTTTTTCTTGTTTACACTCAATACCGAGCGCGTCGTGAGTGTGTAAAGTTTACACCAAAAATTCAAATAATTTGCGGAGGACCAATTTTTTTAAAAATGTTTCCCCTAATTAGTAGGTTACGAATCTGGTCTTAAAATTTCTTTACACTCATTGGTTGTTGCACAGGAGTGTAAATTAGACTGGTTTTTTACAGTTTTCATGTGGCCAAGCATATCTAACTCAGTTTTACATTCTATGCAGTCTGATTGGTTTCAAAATGTAGACGGTTAAAAAATCTAGGGAGACTTTTTTAATTTTTTTCAAAAGTAATATTCTCGAATTTAGAGGCGGTTTATTGTAAAGAGTCTAAGACAAAAGAATTTTTCCCTGCCATATTCTCCACTTAGTAGACAAAACGTGGTAACTACCCTTAAAATGTGCCTCGTCTTAAGCGCTACACGTCAAAATTTATTTTGTTTTTTTACAATCAATATTGCGTTATTAGTGCAAGTGTAAACTTTACACTGAAAACATTTTTTCCGCCCATAGCGTCGTGGATGATGAATTTTTAAAAAAAATGTTTTCCCTAATTAGTAGGTTACGAATCTGGTCTTAAAATTTCTTTACACTCATTGGTTGTTGCACAGGAGTGTAAATTAGACGGTTTTTTACTGTTTTCATGTGCAAGAGCATATCTAACTCAGTTTTACATTCTATGCAGTCTGATTGGTTTCAAAAGGTAGACGGTTATAAAAACTAGGAGAAACTTTTTTTATTTTTTCTTAAAAAGTAATATTTTCGAATTTAGAGGCGGTTTATTGTAAAGAGTCTGGGACAAAAAAATATTTTTCCCTGCCTTATTCTCCAATTAGTAGACATAACGTGGTAACTACCTTTAGAATTTGCCTCGTCTTAAGCGCTACACGTCAAAATTTATTTTGTTTCTTTACAATCAATATTGCGTTATCAGTGCAGGTGTAAACTTTACACTGAAAAATTTTTTCCGCTCAGAGCGTCGTGGATGATAATTTTTCTTTTAAATGTTCTCTGCGAGGTCAGAATAACGAATCTGACCTTCAAACTTTTCTACAATTAATACACAGTACCAGGGTTTAAACTTTACACTCTAGTGGATGAGTAATAAACAGATTTTGTCCAAGATTTCTCTGCCAACTTTTTCGATTATGAGTTAAGATAATTCAAATAGATAAATATAAAGTAACTTTTAAGGGCTACACGTCGAAGCAAACCGCGTTCAAAAAAACGTAATATTGAGTTGTTTATCGGGGTGTAAAGTTCGAAATCTGAGGTGTAAAATAGGCGAAAAAAACAGGTTTTTTCGTATTTAATTGGTAAATCATATCAAATATTTCGCGGAACATAAGTTTGGCACATACAAACGTACTACAATCAAAGGCTACAAACTGGCCCAAACCGAATTTATTTACACTCAATGGAGCGTTCGGTTCAGATTTTTAAAGTTTACAATGTGGTGGACAGTGAAAAATACGTGTTTGTCCATATTTTTGTTCGCCACCCCTTAGAAAGTACTTTTTTTTATCCTATTCGACCTCTCCCGACTTCTGAACAGAGAAAGTGGAGTGTAAATAAATTCGGTTTGGGCCAGTTTGTAGCCCTTTGATTGTAGTACGTTTGTATGTGCCAAACTTATGTTTGTAAACTTTACACTGAAAAAATTTTTTTTGGGAAAAAAATCGGTTTGGGTTTTTTTGAAACAGATGAAAAAAACCGATTGATTGCCCCAGATGTACATTCTTGTGCTCAATTTCCATACGCACGTACACGACCGTTAAGCGCAACGCTTAAGTGAGTCGCCCGGGACCACCTTCCCCTAAAAATTATCATATTTTTCATTCCATTCCCACACATATTTTCAATCAAAATCCGGGATAGGAAAATGGGTACTCGGGCTTAATGCGACTTGAGTACGAATTGGTGTGTGTGTTATTATATCTCACTTGTGTTAAAAGATCATATGTGTGTGTCTCATATTTGTGCCTGTCTCGTTTGTACATACCTTTACCCAGGGGCGGATTTAGGGGGGGGCGGCCGCCTCCCCATTGGCTCAAAAAAGTGCGCAAAATTAAGCATTTTTAAGCGATTTTTAGCGATTTTCGGGTTAAAACGGCTAATTTTTCCGCCCAAGTCAGGGTCCGCCCCCCCCTTAGGGGTACCGCCCCCCTTAGGAAAATCCTAGATCCGCCACTGCCTTTACCGTAAGCTTTTGCCCATAGGCCTATTGTCGTATTCATAGATCCTTTTCATCTCTTGGTTCGTGTTGTTATGCCTCTTTTTCCGACATCAGTTAAAACTGCGTGCGAGCGCAGTTTTGACGGCACTTTAAGATTTTACATTTTACAATTAGTTTTTGAGCCTGAGAGCCTCTCCGCCAGCTTCCGCACTGAGCGTATCTTTTTTCTTTTCGTCGCCGTACGTGGGCAGACTCCGTACGTGCCTTTTTATCTGCTTGGCTGGAGAACTCGTCTGTTAGTTTTCCTGCGTAGTGTGCACGCTTCTTTTCGCCGTACGCTTTGTTTTTTATCATTCGTGTTTGTGCCAATTGGCATCAGTTGTTGCATGCCTTTGGCAGGGCTTTGTACCCTTGTTTAATTACATTGTTTGATTTTACCCGATTAGCGTAACACGACGGTCAGCAGCATGTATCCTCCATGCTGTCGCTTTTTAATTGCTTCATAATTTTTCTGTCCAAAAAATATTGTAAAAATTAATTATTTAATCAACGATGCTGGGCTCGGTTGAATTTCCGTGCTGTTGAATTCTGTCCTTGTGCTACACTATACTTAGGAACCCTTAATATTTTCAAGCACCGGAATTCGGCCCAAAACAAGTTAAATAATAATCTTTTTGAGCCCTCAATTAGGTTTCCGGGGAACTTACTTTAATTAGGTACTTAATCTCAAAGGGGTTAAGTAAGTAAGTTTCACTAGGTGCGTGCGTAGAGGGACGGGCTACCTTGAATAGGCCGGGCCGCTTACCCCCGAATCGCCGGCTGGTGATCGACCTCCTAAAAAGGGCGAGAACCCCCGTGTGAGCGCATAAGCTTGAGATTCGGGTTAAGTAAGCGAAGTGAACGTAGCTTGAGTCTACGTTAACACATCTGATATTTATTTGTCCTTGGGCCATTGTGGAGACTTAATTTTAACGAATCCGACTGAAATATTCTTTAAACTATGTGGTTGTGTAAAGTTTACACTGCCTATTAACTCAACTCTTGTTCTAGAGCCTTGCGGAAGCTTAATTTTTTCAAAATGTTCTACGTAAAATCAGAATTGAGAATCTGACTATTATTTTTCTCTACACCTAGTAGTTGTGCTAAATTTGCACTAATCATTTGTTGTTAAAATGTAGTTTATACTACAAATTTATTTTACTTCCAAATCTGAGCGTTAGTGTTCCTTACACTTGAAATTTGCGTAAAGTTAATGCTGAAAAGTTTGATCTGTTAAAATAATGTAAGGTTGTCTTGTTTGAGAAGGATAATGCTGATGTTAAGAACAGTATTGCTTTCCGTGTTCTCGGACTGCTGTCATTATAATGGCATGTTACTGTATGTGTTTACTGACTGATGCACTCAAATCATACTAATTAAAAGCGGGGTACTAGCAAAAAAATGCTCCGATGGAACAAAAAAGATGAATATACTTGGAATTGTGGATTATTAAGGATGTAAAAGGATGGGACTAGGAAAAATCTACCTAAAGTCGCAAAATCTGCTAAAAATCACACTTCCTCTAAGCAACGCAAAAAATCGAAGTATATTCTGCGGCCAACAGATTAAAATAAATATTTAACCATAAAATGATTGAAAAAGCAGCACATTAGCTACGCAGTAGCTATGGGAAATGATGTTGAGTAAACTAACTGTCTTTCTAAGCCAATTGAATGAATGGTTTAAAACAGTAGGAAACACTTAAGACACAATTTCTGAGAAGTTCAACCTTCGACAATGGTGAGTTGTGATAAGTCAAAAATTAATCATACCTCAAAACAAGATATATAGCACAGTTTTTTATTTTAAATATCATGATGCTATTCATTCGACTTGAAAACAAAAATTCGCTGTGCTACAGTACGCCAAACATTGAATTTTCCGCCATTTTTCACCATTTTTCATTGCTTTTATTAAAATTCGATCTTCTCCATGAATAATTAATATCATCCATTTAAACAGCTTTCAATCGATAGAAGAATAAATTTTGAATTAGCTGAATGCAAAAACTTTTGATACATTTCAATTTACACTTTACACTGCGTTTTAAACTCAATAAGTATTCGTGAAAAATTACAAAAAAATTTAACTTATTTCCGGTTGCTTTAGGCCCCTTACATATACAGCAAAAATTTTTGCCCTTTTTACACAGCTTCTGCCTTTGACTAAATACGAAAAAAATTTTATCAAAAAAAGTACCCTGGACTACCAAAACAAGCGTCCGATTGACCCAATATATCCAAATTTGCATATAAAAACAGTGCATTGCATAAGCAGAGCCTTTTTGCAACGAATACTATCCGTAAAAACAGCTATCAATTGATAGAGAAAAAATTTCCTATCAGCTGAATGCAAAAAATTGTTATACACTTTACTTATGACTTTACACTGCAGTTTAAACTTTATACATATTCTTCAAAAATTACAAAAATTTCTAACATATTTACGGTTCCTGCGGGACTGTTACACGAAAAGCAAAATAGTTTGCCCTTTATGTACAGCACATCCCTTAGTCTTAACATAAGAAAAATTTTAGCAAAATAAAAGTACCCTTAACTACCAAAACAAGCGTCCGATTGACCCATTATACCCAAATTTGCATATAAAACAGCGCATTGCATGAGCACAGATTTTTCTCAACGAATAATCAATATCATTCGTTGAAACAGCTACCAATCGATAGAGAAAAAAATTTCTCATTAGCTGAATGCAAAAAATTGTTATAAACTTTATTTACACTTCATGCTGCGGTTTAAACTTAGTATACATTCGTTAAAAATTACAAAAAAATTTAACATATTTACGGTTCCTGCGGTATTTTACTTGAAAAGTAAACGTTTTTGCCCTTCTTACTCATGGTCTAAATATACAAAGAAATTTATCAAAATAAAAGTACCTGAACTACCAAAAAATCGTCCAAACGACCCATTATACCCAAATTTGCATATAAATACAGTGCATCGCATGAGCACAGATTTTTCTCAACGAATAATCAATATCATTCGTTGAAACAGCTACTAATCAATAGAGGAAAAAATTTCCTATTAGCTGAATGCAAAAAATTGTTATACGCTTCACTAAACACTTTACATTACACTTTAAACTTAATACATATTCTTTAGGAATTACAATAATTTTAACATATTTACGCTTCCTATAGGTCTGTCCAGGGTACTTTTTTCTGATAAAATTTTGTATTTAGTTCAAGGCACAAGCTGAGTGAAAAGGGCAAAAATTTTTGCTGTATATGTAAGAGGCATACAGGAATCGGAAATAAGTTGAAATTTTTTGTAATTTTCAGCCAATACTAATCGAATTTAAAGTGCAGTGTAGAGTGTAAATAAATAAGAATCGGAAGTTTTTGCATTCAGCTGATTGAGAATTTGTTCTTCTATCGATTGAAAGCTGTTTGAATGAATGATATTGATTATTCGTGGAGAAAATCGAATTTTAATAAAAGTACTGAAAAATAATGAAAATAGCAAAAAATTCAATGTTTGGCGTACTGTAGCACAGCGGATTTTTGTTTTCAAGTCAAATGAATAGCGTCATGATGTTTAGAATAAAAAACTGTGCTATATTTGTTGTTTTGAGGTATGATTAATTTTTGACTTATCACAAAGTTGGTCGAACTTCTCAGAAATTGTGTCTTAAGTTGACTTGAAACAGACTAGATGTAGGTACACTAGCATGCCCTTAAGGATTGTGTACACTAATCAATCGGCTCTGCTTTGCTTGCTTTAATGCTCAGAACAAAATAAAACAACTTTAAATACAATACTACTTAATTTTCTATCGATCAGGATACGAAGCTAGTTAGCGTTGCTACTTGCCATTAATTTAAAAAATAAACATTACAGATTTCGTTTATACACTCTTATCTGAAACTTTGAACATTATTTAAAAAGACACTTTTTAGAGGCTGCAGAATATACTTCGATTTTTTGCGTTGCTTATAGAAAGTGTGATTTTTAGCAGATTTTGCGACTTTAGGTAGATTTTTCCTAGTCCCATCCTTTTACATCCTTAATAATCCACAATTCCAAGTATATTCATCTTTTTTGTTCCATCGGAGCATTTTTTGCTAGTTATCATATACTTAACTCTATGTTACCGGACAAGTATCTCATTGTTTTTTATTATTGAAAATTTGGGAAATAATGGGAAGACCGAAGGCATAGCCCACAGTGCACTATCGTAGATAGCTACTAGTATTGGCTATGTAAGTGGCTACCGCGAACTGCTAAGGCAAGTTCGCCAAACCGTGTAACTCTCGCAGTTACATAACAATAATGAATAAATTGCGTGGAAGCTCAAAATAGAGAATTAAAAAAGCTCTTATTAATTACACTTTATACCTAGTCCGATAATTCACGCGGATTAAATTTTGTGGAAAATCTTTCGAATTAATGAAAAAGACTCTGTAGTGACATCGCAAAAAAGCTGGGTTTATATTAAAAAATTATGAGCAAAGATTTATAAATGAGATTGACGCAAAATCGGTGCTAAATTCTGCATCGAACAAAAACCTCTCAAAATGTGGTTAACATCAGTTGTACACTCTAGTAGCGCGTTAGCGCGTACCTATAATATACTTGGGTACCCCTAACACCTGTGCACCCCTACAGATATAACGGGACACTTCTGGAAGGTGCAGTTTTTTAAAAGAAAGATAATAAAAAAATTCGCTGCCCGTGTTTTTTTGTTTTTCTTGAAACTCAAAACTGACTGTGTAAAGAAGGTGTAAAGTTTTCGTGTAACGTTATAACATAGGACAAATTTTGGGACATTTATAATGCGGCATGTGGACAACTGAGTATTGATGACTCAAAGAATTGAACAGCATAGGATAATAGAGGGATGAATTCTACAGATTACCATTTTTTTGTTTTTTTGAAATTCGAATTAGTTCTCGAATGGCAGTGTAAAGAGTGCGAAAATCTGGGGGTGAAAAAGCACTTTTTGGTCGAGTTGTCAACCTGCTTATGTCTGATACTAACTCCGGTTATGAGTTTTTTAAAATGTTTTCTGACAGAAATGTAGAGCGGATCAAGGGCTACATTCTGCATATAAGCAAAGTCTTCTACGCTCTATGGTGAGTTAGATCCTGGGGTTTAAAGTTTACACTCTAGTGGATGGTGTAAAAAAACTGATTTTAACTAAGATTTCTCTGCCAAATTTTTCCGCTTATGAGTCAGGGTAAATTGAATACAGCAGTAATAAAGTGCCTCTCAGGGGCTACACATCGCAGCAAACTGCATTCAAAAAAACGCAATATTGAGTTATTTATGGGGGTGTAAAGTTCGAAATCAGAGGTAAAAAATGGGCGAAAAACACGTTTTTTCCGAATTTTGATTAATAAATCATACCAAATAATTTTTGCAAGAGAATTTTGGCACACAGGAATGTACTACGATTTAAAAGCTACAAATTGTACCAAACCGAATTTCTTTAAACTCAATGGGGAGTTCGGTACGGAATTTTAAAGTTTACAGTGTTCTAAATGATGGAAAATACGTTTTTGTTGCGTTTTTTGTTCGCCACTTTCTCCGTCCAGAAGTCGGGATAAGTCCAATAGAATAAAATTAAAGTGCTCTATATCGGGTGTATGTCAAAGCAAATTGTCTATACATTAATATTTAGCGAGTGTAAAGTCAAAAATTTGGTGTTTAAAATGGTCTGTCTTGTTTTTTCTGCCTGCTTCTCCGGTTATGAGTCAGGGACATGATTATCAAGTCTAGAAATGGACCAGGAACCAAATTTGATATGCCAGTCTGGCGCATATGTTTACACTCTACAGTGTTGTAAAGTGGTTTACACCTATTGTTAGTTTGCCCATAGAACATTATGGAGACTTAATTTTTTTCATAAATATTAATCGTAATATCGGAACAATATCAAAATTACGAATCTGACCAAAATCTTCTTTACACTAGGTGTTTACATGAAGTTTACACTACATATGTATTTATCTTCGTTTTTGAGCATTCCAGAAACCTAATTTTTCCCTGGAGTCTAGAAATTTTCAAAGAATCAAATGTGAGACGTCACGTAGGCGCGTTTGTTTACATCCAACAGTGATGTAAAGTAGTTTACACTCATTGTTTATTTGTCCTCAGACCATTGTAGACATGCAATTTTTTCATAAATGTTGATAATAATATCCGAGTAATATCAGATTTACAAATCGGAATAAAATCCTCTTTACACTAGGCGGTTGTGTAAAGTTTACACTGCTAATTAATCTCCGTTCTAGAGCTTTGCGAAAACCTGAATTTTTTGCCGAAATCTGAAAATTTACATGGAATCAACTAAGGGACGTCAGCTGGGCGCGTTTGTTTACACTCAACAATGATGTAAAGTGGTTTATCTTCGTTCTAGAGCTTTGCAAAAACCTAAATTTTTTGCCGAAATCTGAACATTTACATGGAATCAAATAAGGGACGTCAGCTGGACGCGTTTGTTTACACTCAACAGTGATGTAAAGTGGTTTACATCTGTGTCTCTTTGTCATTAAACCGTTATGGAGACGTAATTTTTTCATGAACGTTGATCGTAATATCCGAGTAATATCGAATTTACAAATCCGACTAAAATCTTCTTTACACTCGTTGCTAGTGTAAAGTTTACACTATATAATAAGCTTCATTCTAGAGCCTCGCGGTAACTTATTTTTTCTCTAAAGTCGTAAAATATATATGGAAACAGATGTGATACGTCTGCTAATGGCGCATGAAGAGTAGTGTAAAGTGATTAACACCTAATGTTAATTTGTTCTTAGAACATTATAGAGGTTTCATTTCTAAATAAATGCTGATCGTTATATCAGAGCAATATCGAAATTATTAATCCCACTAAAATAGTTTAAAATGTAAATTAAGTTGAGCTCTAGAAAGTTTTGGGAGCATATTTCTTTACAGGATGTTCTACGTAACATAAGAGGTACTAATCAGAATGTTTGTTTCTTCTACAACTAGTAGCTTTGTAAAGTTTAAACCATTCAATTATTAGAAGAACCGCACAGTTAATGAAATCTAGTATTGTATTTCCAAATCTTGCTAATTAAAAGTGGGGTACTAGCAAAGAAAAATGCTCCGATGGAACAAAAAAGGGGAATATACTTGGGATTGTGAATTATCGAGGATGTAAAAGGAGGGGACTAGGAAAAATCTCCCTATGTTATGTGCCAAAAATCGCAAAATATGTAAAAAATCAGACTTTCTCTAAACAATGCAAAAAATCGAAGTATATTCTGCGGCCTTTGAAAAATGTAAAAGTTTAGTAAACAATTGCTGTAGACATGTGTAAAAGAGTATCTATATAAGGTCTGTTGCACGTCAGCTTCCGTGTTTCCTACTGCTTTGAACCAACAATATCATCGATTGTCTTGAATGCATCGATATGTACTATTTCATTCAATTCGCTTAGCTACTGCATTGCTAATTCGCTGCTTTTTTCAATCAATTTTTTGGGAATTTGAATATTGCTTGCACTTTAACACTTAGAATGGCTGTATCTGCTAAGTGACATGCTTAGTAATAATGAAATACGAACAACTTAATTATGATTTGTTAACAGCATTTCACTTTCAGTCACATTATTAAGCAACTCAAAGTTGAATGAAGTCTGCAAAAAGTTGCATTACGTAATATGCTTAT
Source organism: Mermis nigrescens (assembly GCA_036768485.1). Lineage (NCBI taxonomy): Eukaryota > Metazoa > Nematoda > Enoplea > Mermithida > Mermithidae > Mermis > Mermis nigrescens. Next base: position 3,557,432 of record JAVLUZ010000341.1, on the reverse strand, counting down.
AAGATATTATGTCAATCAGAAAAAATTATTTTAAAATAATACGTTTTTTCAGAGACCGCAGAATATACTTCGATTTTTTGCATTGTTTAGAGAAAGTCTGATTTTTTACATATTTTGCGATTCTTGGCATATAATATAGGGAGATTTTTCCTAGTCCCCTCCTTTTACATCCTCGATAATTCACAATCCCAAGTATATTCCCCTTTTTTGTTCCATCGGAGCATTTTTCTTTGCTAGTATTACATACATTGCATAACATAACCCAAAAATAGTCACGTGCCATTGCCAACATTTTGTACTCGTACACTACCTACCCCTTCATTAAAAAGGCAAATAGTATGGCCAGGAGGATCAACCAGGAAGGGTCTTTAATTTTATTGGTCCAATGGTCAGATGATTTCACTTTTTTCAAAAAATTAAGTTTTTGACAATTTTCAGCCTACCTTTGTGTTAGTTTCCTAGAAAACTTTCCATTTTTTCTTTGGGATGTCAATATTCCGAATATCCTATTGGGCATGTTCCCTTTTACTTACTTGAGCAAAGGTCAATTTCTTAGACTTGTTAAATAGACACTTCAGAAAAAGTGTAGGTAAAAAATATTGTTTTATACGCAAATTGCAAATCATTAAAATTCGCAAATACGTATCTCTTATTTATCAAAAACTTCTATTAATTTTTAACTGTCAAATCTTTCAGATCCATTATCAAATTTCGTACCGCTTAGCATTATACATGCATGTAAAGACTCAAAATCGGTTGGGGGCTCCCTGGCTATATGGAGGGAAGGGGATGACCTCCAATTTTAGGCCAAAAATACCTAAAAACGGCCATAAAATTCGATGTTCTTCTAAAAATAGGGAGGTCAAAAATTTTCTGGCTTTGGGTTAATGCGAACACGACCGACTTTTGGGTGGGGATCTCCCATCCCACCGCCCATTGCATTTATGATCAAATAGGCACAAAGAGTCATGCAGTCACGTACCAAACCATTAAATCTCTTGGACGAATCTGCCAACGACGTTAGGGTCCATGGAATTCTAGAATGTGACAAAAACGCCCTAACATCATTTTGAACACATTGTTGTTTGGCCATGTCGCAAATCGTATTTTCGGGACAACAATGCTGGCCACCTTTGCAACAAACGGCGTTAGGAAATGAGCAGCAGCTCCAATTGTCAAAATTTATAGGGCAACAGGTCGACCTCATGGGGCATTTGGAACCTGGGTTTGCACATACAACCTGCATTTAAAAATATTAAAATTATCAAGACTTTCTTGTATCTACACTGCAAGCCTTTCTCAGATATGCTTTTTACTCTCTGAAAATTAAAATAATTCACTGCTGGCATAGATAATGTTTTAAATACGAGTATATGTACAAATACCACCTTCGATTCGATTCTCTTGTCAACATGACAACAGCCTGAAATTTGTGGAACGGTTCCTGACAAAGAATCAAGTAATAGTCAAAAAAGTTCGATTTTCGATGTGGTTTTACACTGTCCCATCCCACAGACTTTTTGCTGACTAAAAGTTGCAACCATAAGTGAGCAGCACCAAAATTCTGGAGGAGGAAGGGCGTAATTTTTTTGAAGGTCAAAAATGGTCATAGAAATGGCGATTTGGCTATAAAACACAATTTTTTCAACGTTTCTCATCGAACACTATTCATTAGCATCAAAAAATCGCGGAAAAAGAACAAAAAAACTTTCAAAAATGGTATTCTCTAGGCCTCCATGCCCACGTGTGGTTGCAACGATACGCGATTTGGAAATGCCTCCCATATATGTACATATTATTTACTACATATTTACTAGATCTTGTTGTTGCAATACAAGTGACTTATCTTTGGGAACTACTACTTCATAATTACTTTTTCGTCATTTTTGGACGTTTAGCGACCATGCTAACAAAATATATGTACATATATTGAAAACGCGATAAATGAATTGCTGAAAAGCAATTCAGCGTCGTCCGCTAATTTATTCATAAAACAATCCCACTTTTCACCGTATACGAAAAATACCACACATAACACTATGCAAAAATTCATCAGTGACTTGAAAGAATAATTTTGATAAAAGTGGGTGAATTGGATAATATTATATATTTCATCAACAATTGGTATTCACATGATTGATAACTGTCAGAAATGTTAAAGCATAATAAACCTGATCTTGTTCTCTTCGCGGGAGCTCAACATAAGCAACCTTGCGGATCTTTTGTGCAGCAATTTTCTGCTCACACACCCCTTTGCCAAGATTGCATTTCGTGTTTTCCGGACAACAGTGCACACCATCGGAGCAGCAAACCGCTTTAGGCATAGGGCAGCAACCCCATTTGCCAGTGTCCAGCTTGCAACAAGTCGTGCCGTCTTGACATTTTGATTTACCGTCTCCGCAAAGTATCTGCAAAATATACGATTATTAAGGAGAGCGTTCATTAAATCAGACAGCACTTTTTGTCAGTAGAGGAAGTCTGCGTGTCAGCCCCTAAAAATTAAAAAAACCGTCTTTTTTAGCTTGAAAATCATAAGCACACGTCAGACAGAGCTCGTTCTTTCTAGAACATAAGAACAGAAAAAATCTTGAGCAAAATCGAGCGAATTTGAGTAAATTGAACAAAATATAGTCAAAAATAAACATACCGCGTGAAGCGCCGAGAATCAGACACGTTTGAGCCAAACTAGCAGCATAAGACAACACTTTCTACGATTTTTTTTCGAAAAATCGACAATCCTGAGGCCGCAGCCATTTGACGAGGGGCCAACAGCCAGTCTGCGGGGAGTTTCAGTAAGCCTTACCCCCCTAACACACGTATGCTAGTAGGAATAAAAATTACTCCGTGTTATAAATATTTTCTCCTAGTCCTGGATCAAGTCAACCTTTTTACCTTTCTGATCTACCATCATGAGAAAATTATCGAAAAAACAACATTTCATGATTGCCCAGTTTATCAAGTTATACTCGATTGCAATATTCGAGCTTGAATTCATGCTTGCGACAACCTCAAAGTTTTAAGATCAAAACATCAGAATTAAAAGTCAGCTCGGCGTATTTTTGTTCCACGCTGAGCTCGGTCTTGCGATCAACGCTGTTAAATTTGAACCTGCTCTGCTACTCATTATGCTCAAGCTCGAACTCTGTTGGTCTTTTCCATTCTAAAATGCGTTTGATCAGAAAATGTAAGTTAAAACAGAACTTAAAATCAGTAAAATGATCGCATCGCATCTTATCATGGTACATTTTTCGATTATTCAGTCAGTCATTTGATCCTCCGATTATTTATTCATTTGATTTCTGATCACTATTTTTATTTTTTATTTTATATTAACATTATTTTATTATTTAAACTGTATTGTTACGCATTGATTTACTATTTTTCATTAGTTTATATTTATTACTTAGTGTCACTACGAATATTCACTCCATTAACGTCCGAACAAAAATGAATGCGTTTACAGACACAGTGAGTAGTCTTCTGTCGGACACACAAATAATGCGTAGGTCGTAATGCTTATGTAAGTGATAATCGCGAGGTGCTGCCCGATCTGCACAGTACCTTTTTCGATCTCGGGAGCATACGTGTTCTGGGGAGTTGGAGGGTTTGACCCCCATAGAATGGCTACTGACCCCCGCAAAATGGTTTGAGCAGATTTTCGGCGCTCCGCGCCATATACCGATTTTTCGACTACATTTTGCTTAATTAATTCAATTTTTTTATTTTTTTGGAGATTTTTTGTTTTTATATTCTAAAAAGAATGAGCATTGATCAAAACGTCAAAAAACAGTGTTCTTGACGTATACCCATCATTTAAGCCCAAAAAGGCAATTTTTTAAATTTTTCGGGCCTGACTCCCAGAATTTCCATGCTGTGCATCGTGAGCATTCAAAAAATTAATCTTGTAGTATATTACCTAATGCTATAGTTAATCTGTTTCACATAAGTTTGGGCATAAATTTCAGGAATTTTCAATGGCAGTAAGCTCACGGCTTATGACAATTATAGATTAATTCAAAATTAAGTCCACGCCCAGACTTATGTGAAACTGACTATTACTTAGGCATCAACATTTTTTTATAAAATTTTTTCATATTCCCACGCATTCAAAAGTGACTTTCTTCCGATTTCTATTCTACTGTCTTTTTTGAGATCTAAAAAGAAGTTTACATTTAAAAATTGAAGAATAGCGGTTAACGATTTGGATATTTCGGCGGCGAACATGCCATCTGCAATAATAACGAATTGATATCGATTTGCGACTTTGTGCTTTCCTCATTTTTAGGATGCACCTATCTAAACACGTATGTAAATATTGATTACTCTTTTAGGGAATTATTAATTTTTAAATTCCACATTTGCTCTTCTCGAAAAGATTATTGAGTAAAATTATTACAATATTATTACGCTGTACTATCACAGATCTGTGAAGAGACGAGTTTGCGATCTTACATTCCTGTCCGAGTGTTCTACTTTAGCATCTATTTTGCTGGAAAAAGGAGTCATTTTCTTGCAACTTTGTGATATAGAGTGGCATATTGTTCCTTCAGGGCAACAGTGCAGTCCGTCGGAGCAACATGTAGCTCCTTTTCCCGAGCAACATCCAAATTCACCAGATGACATTTTACAGCATGTTGCATTCAAAGAACAATTAACCCCGTCTTCAATATCGCATTTCATACGCTGTGTCTTCGCCTTAAGACGAGGACCCCTTATCGATTAAAAACAGAGATAGAAAATTACGAAATAAATGACAGAAAAACTTCGAAACTAAGAAATGAAGAGAAAAACGCGCAATTAGAAAACAAAGTAAAAATAAATGCAAAAGCAAGCAGCCTCCTAATTGTATTTTTAAGTTTTTGCTGCTTTGCTGTGTAATACTGAGTGACCTTAAGTAAGTATGTAGGTACATTTTCAAAAAATCGAAGAATTCGCAAATTTAGCGCGGCTCTTAAGTAAATAAGTTACGCGCACATCTGCTACGCACCTGCTCTACTTGTTTTTTCATGAACTCTGGTTAAATTTCAGAATAAAAACTTGAAATCGTTCGATTTACTTTCTTTGATATACCGAAGTATAAATTTTAGCTGAAAAATTCAACTAAAGATTGGATATTGGGAATAATTGAACTTTTAACGTCTTTTGAGGCCACAAAGCTTAAATAGGGTCCATGCATGACCACACGTATAAGACCCTCGAGAATCTGGTATTAGTGTATTACGTGCACAGTTCCCAAGAACTGTGATCAGTGCGCAGGCCCGCAGGTGCAGTACGGGCACAGTTCAAGTAATGGTTCTCAAGTACTTGTTCACTTTAGGCCCTACCGAATTTTTTCTGTTTTTTCAACATTAGTTTACCGGGTTTGGATCCTCAGACCTCTCGTTCTACAGCGCAATGCATTCACCAGTTGGCTACGTCGCCGAATTCCGAGAGTAAGTAACGAAGTAATAAGTGAACCATTCAAGTATATCACGTTTCACAAACAACACAAAAAGCTAGAAAGCAGAGTAGAAAAAGCGAATTTGATTTTCCTTTCCGTAATCAGGGTATAGGGACTACCGCATAAGTGCCCTTCTTTGTATGCATAACAATTAGGGAAGACCCTGAAAATAATTTAGCTTCAAGCAAACAAACCCGACAAGACAACGTAAACAACTATATTATTTATTATGTATTCTGTTCAGTTTTGGGAAATTGTGCACGTAATACACTATATACCGAGAATCTAGAAGACCCCCTCCTAAATTTGAATTTTTGGCGTATTTTTTTGGAATTTCGTCATTTTGACACCTCTCAGACCCCCAGAACTCGGTTGCTGCCCATGTGTGATCAAGACGTACAGTATGGTGTGAAGCACACCTGGGCGTGGGGGGTTTGGGTATGCACCCCCCAGAAACCAAAATACCCCCCAGAAATCAAAATACCCCCTGAATTCAATTTTTGAAATTTTTTCGTTTTTTTCGCAATTTTTTGATGCCGATGGATAGTGCTCGATGAGAAACGTCGAAAAATTGTGTTTTTTCGCCGTACCACCATTTTTAGGGCCATTTTTTGACCTTTGAAGAATCTTGCACCCCCAGAATTTTCTCGCTGCCCACGTATGGTGTGAAGGCTAGAGCATTAGAAACCGCACGACTGAGCTGATAAGAAAGCTCTAAAAATACTCACGAGAATAAGCGAACAAAATGCGATTGAAAATCAAATCAGCTGAAAATCATCGCATGGATAAACATAAAAACGTTTTGGCAAAAAAAGTTGTGGCTGACAATGGGATGACAAATCGTGGCTTTTATGCTTTTTAGCTCACCTGGTTTAGTTTTTTACTTAGCTTGATGAATAAGCTCGTTGACTGCGTTTGATTCATTGAATCAACGCAACGCATTTGGTGCAAATCGCAAGTTGATCCTTTAGGGCAACAATGTAATTTATCCGAACAACAAACCGCATCAAGCATTGGGCAGCAGCCGTATTGCCCTGAAGGCATTTGGCAGCAAGTGGATTCATCGTCGCACATTGACTCGTCTTTGCATTGAATGTCACATAAGCACGTACAAACTCCGCCAAACAAAACCAAACAAAATACCTCTTTATATTTATATTTGTCCATTTCTGAGGAACTTAAATAGAATGATCAAAAAGCATTAGAAAGTTCGATTAACTAGCAGCATTGCTTAAAATACAGACGTGCATCTATTTACGCTCATTTTTGATAAGAACTGACGAGTGAATAAGCAAATCTTATCGCTGTAGAACAATATACGGGACATTATACTTCGTAGAATGCTTCTATGTTGGTAAGGGTACGGCATTTGCTGAATATAATATGTATGTACCTACGTAAATAGGTACCTATGTAAGTTGAGACAAATGATTCCTTAATCTGCATTCGATCTCGATGTTAGTTCCCAGCACATTTTCATCAGCAAGCCAGTTGCAAGAAATATAAGAAGTAAATATACATAGATGAATAAAATAAGAAATTAAAAAACATTGTTTATGCTTGTTTGCATGTTTTATATAGGTTTTGAGGAGGGTATAGGGTTAACGAGTATGTACGTGTTCTGGGGATGGTCTACTTCCAGGGCCCGGTTTCCGAATGAAGGGGTTAACTAACCCCGGGGTTAAATCAACTCCAGGATTAGTTAACCCCGGGGATCACTCTATCTCTGGCTTCCGAATGGAATTTAACCCCAGGTTTACTAATCCTCGAGGGTTAAATTAACCCTCGAGGGTTAAATACTTCATGCGTTCAATATGCACATATTCGTTTATGTACCTATGCATTGCTTTTGTAGTTAGGGCATAGCCGGTTGATAGTTTGCATTACACACAGCTAATCGAGGTACTTTCGCATTATCCCCGACTACCTCAAAATGTACCATCCGAACCCCGTCCTACTGGTCACGATTCATTAACACGTAATATTATTGAATAGGTACGACACATATAAAATAAGAGCAAGATCAGTAAGGGCAGTAACGAACGAAATCCGAGAATCAGCAAACCAGTTTCCACTCTGTATGCCCGCTTTTTTGGCAGTTTTTAGAATTGCATTTCCAAAAGATTGATTTTCCAAAATAAAGCACCGATGAATGACCGTTTGGGCATTTTCGTTCACTTTGGCGAAATTCCACACTGTTGAAAAAACAAAACCGCTTCTTTTTCGTTGCTCGGCAAATCCCAAATTTTCATGGTGAATCGCCTCGCCCCCTTTAATAACACAAAAAGTCTGAACAATAAGCGGTAGCCATGCAGACCGAGTTTTTTTAACAAAGGAGCAAACATTGTATAAGGTCAGGTCACAGTAACCCAATATCACAAGGCCCTTACAATAAGTAGTTGATGGTAGTGGTCGGGATGGTACATTATCAGGTAGTCGGGGATAATGCGAAAGTACCCTAATCGATATTTTAAAATATCTGAATAAATCTGTGCATGAGCAAGCACACTTTGCATCTATCACTATTGGAATGTAGTTACTATAAAAAATAGTACTCGTACTTGCGATCGACAACACCGGTTGTCAAATGTAACGGATATCATGAGTTTGATCTACCTATGTACATACAGCATAATATTCAGTCAGTCGCGGATCTAGGATTTTTGTAAGGAGAAGGGGGCGGTCGGTCGGTACCACAACTTTTCCAAAACAGTCAAACATAAGTTTAAGACCCGCTACTCAGTGCAGAATAACGTTTTTTTGCCGTTTTATATTGTCTATTTTTGGTCAAAACGGTTTCTGGCGTAGTACTTTTGCTAGCAATTCCACAATTTCAAACACTTTTGTGCAAAAGAGTGCTTAAATTTCTTTAACTTAAGCTAAATTTCCGGCATAACTATATAAAGAGGGACCTGTACTTTCTACACTACGTAGTAAGTTTATATTAATGACGGACCGTACTTTCTACACGACATAGTAATATAATATTAATGAGGAGTTCCTTACTTTCTATACAAACAGTAGGTAATAATATTCAGTAAGTAGTAATGTTTACAAACAGTTATTACAATCAGCCGTGCTTTCTACATAATAATGTGCAAAGTATGTAGTAAGTAAAGTAATACCTGGGATTCTTTTAGTCGGGAAGAATATTAAGCGTACTTTCTACACTCGGTAAATCAACATCGGCGTACCGTAAGCTGTCATCCGCCACAAAGACGGAATCATGAATTATATGTTTCTCAATGAAGTAATTGATAACACTAAGCTGATCTTTGCATATTTCTTGTAAGACAAAAATATCCATCTTACCAGAAAAGTAAAGCTGTCAGTCTTTGATACTAATTGAACAATCCTCAAACTTCTGATTTTATTTACTTTGCACAAATCAATAGGCATTATACGTACTTTGCGAGTGACACACAATAGGTAGGTAGTTACCTGAACTGCTTGTAAACACTACTACTTACTGAATATTATTACCTACTGTTCGTTTTAGAAAGTAAAAATCCCTCATTAATACATACTATAGTACTTACTACCTTATGTAGAAAGTATGTACCATCCGTCATTAATACATATATACTTACTACGTAGTGTAGAAAGTACAGGTCCCTCTTTGTATAGTTATGCCAAATTTCCGCGCAAAGCCCCGGTAAATCTGTGGGATTTCGACAACAAGACGTTTTGTGACTCGAATAATTCGTTACTTCCTGTTCTTGTGCATTAAAGAATTTATTGCGTGACGTAATTTATTTAGAAATAATGCTAAAAAATTGAAGGAAATTACAAAAATATGGCTTTCAGATCCAGAAAGTTAATGAGTGTAATAATATATTTATTTAAATCTAGTTTAGCAAACTTTGATTTATCTAGATATCTTGTGGAGCGCGCGTAAAACTTGTTATTCCATTGACTCGCATGTCCCGTTACTATGTATGTCGTAATTGTATCTACATATGTATTATGTACATATATTGTCATTTTGTATTTTATCAGTTTGGTTCATTAGTAATAAAATTTGTTTCTTCTTCAATATGTCTTAAATTTGAGAAATTATGATATCGATGACCAAAAATTATTGCAAAGTACATATCCCTTCTTTATCTCTTAGCTGTTTTAAACCAACGGAGGGGCAGCCGCGCCGCCCCTAGCTCTCCCTCAAATCCACCCCTGCTTATATCCTAAGAATGGAATCATCAAACCCGAAAAAGAACATGTATGATAAAAACATCGATAGTCCGGTTCAGAATTTTTATAATAAAAAATTTGGAACTAGACGATTAACGATTTCCTGACATTGGCAGAGTGCTGTTGAAAACATTAAAATTTCTTGAATCTGCATTTCTTTTCATATCAAATATGTTACTAATTGCATTCACTTTTTCTCACAATAGCACAAAGTTTAAAGCTATTCAGAATTCTCATACTCTTACATACCAAACCGTGAAATACCAATACAGTTTGCGGAAATAATCCTGAACGGCATAAGTGTTAACTTTTGGAACAGAAAATAAAGAAAGTTAACCCCCGGCAAAACCTTTCATTCGGAAACCTGAGATAAGTACGGATATGAAATGCATATTAAATACAACGCACTTAACCCCCGAGGGTTGAATTAACCCTGTTAAGTTAACCCCCAAGGGTTAAAATTAACCCTTGAGGGTTAAGTTGACCCTTTAATTCAGAAACCGGGGATAAATCAGAGGCGTAGCCAGGATTTTGATTCGGGGGCATAAACAAAAATGTTTTAAGACTAATTTTGCCTTGAATGCCAGTAACGTTATCAAAGTTTTTTTTGTACAAGGTCCGTTTGTACATGTACAAAGATGGTCCCCAAAAGTCTACATTTTGTACATGCAAATTTTTGTGTACTATACTATAGTACAGTAGCGATTTTAGTGTGGTAAAACAAGGTTTTCGATCTTTGGTAGTGTATTTTACGGAAAGCCAGGAGGCTCAAATGATTAAAAACGTTAAAGAATAGGAGAACAACGTAATTTTTCAAATTAAAGAAAGTTAACGACGTATTTTTTCAAACTTGAATCTTCATCAACGTATTTTTTCAAAGAAAGATCAACGTAATTTTTCAAAAAAATGAGCCTCCTGGTTTGAAAAAAAGCGTTAAACAACTTCCAGTATATTCGCTTTACTCAGCAGATAATTGTTGATAACGACGTAAAAATTGAAATATTCGTGTATCTTAACAATAAAATTCTTGAAAAAGAAAAGTTAAAAATTTCAATATAGTGATCCTCTTGGTTTGAAATTTTGGGTCCTTATAGTCAACTGTTTGAATTTTTACGTTAACCAAATATATGAAAAAGAACATTGTCCTTTACAATGCATAACGTTTTTAATCATTTGAACCCCGACAGTAACAACAATGCAAACAACATTAACGTAATTTTTCAAAACTCGTTGATTAACGTAATTTTTCGAAACTCGTTGATTAACGTAATTTTTCAAAACTCGTTGATTAACGTAATTTTTCAAAACTCGTTGATTAACGTAATTTTTCAAAACTCGTTGATTAACGTAATTTTTCAAAACTCGTTGATTAACGTAATTTTTCAAAACTCGTTGAACCGCGTAATTTTCAAAACTCGTTGATTAACGTAATTTTCAAAAACTCGTTGATTAACGTAATTTTTTCAAAGGACTTTGAAGCGAAAACGCTGTTGTAGACACCAATATAACCTGCTTTCCGATTGTTTTATATACTGTAGCTGCTCAAAAAAGCGCAATCAATGAAAACATAAGCGCTACACTTATGTAGATTTTGCAGCTCTGTATAGGGCACTACACAACATTAAACGGCATGCAGTGGGCTTAGGGATATGCTGATTTAGGGTAACGGTACCTTTAGTGAGACAGGGGTGACCCTGAATGGGGGAGTGATCAGTTAAGCAACTAAAACTAAAATATCTTAGGAACCAGCGGACCCGATTGATTTGAAAAATTTGGGTATGAATCGGATAGAGGTACTAGCCACGCGTATGGTACCTGTATATCTCTAGGATGATTGACTCTAGATAGGTGCATCCTGAGAGGGGAGTGACCCTGAATGAACTAAAAATCAAAATATTTTACGAAACAAGTGTTTGTACCAACTGAGCGGAAATTCCGGATTTAGAACGAATATTTTCTAGTCATACGGTAGGTAGAGAATAGAATTAGGAGTCCCTTTGAGCCGAGCAGCTCCTTTTAATCCCTGTTTGGCCGACCAGACCATGCCCCAGCACCGACCGATCGTGACATCTGGCCGACTAGAATCATTGAAAATGCCATTTGTGCAGTGAAAACCTGATGCAGTAATAAGACTTTTATCGAAAATGGGTCGTTTGGAAAGGAATAGACTATAGTAGGAATCCTTTTAAGCCGACCACATTTTCGAGACTATAGACTGACATCACCACATCGCCGACCGTCCCACCTGGCCGACTAGATCAAAATCTTTGTAGCAGAAGATTTATGAGCAGTAGGAATCCCTCTAAGCAGACCAGATTTTCGAAATTTTTTGAGAATGACATCGCCGCATCGCTGACCGTCCCGCCTGGCCGACTAGACCCAATGTTATATAACAGAAAGCCTATAACTGGTATAGTCCCTTTTTAGCCAACCAGATTTTTGAAATTTTTGTTTGACTGACCATACTACATCACCGACCGTCCCATCTGGCCCTATATTCAAATTTTCTAATAAAAAATTAATGAGCGGCGAAACCCTCTAAGCCGACCGGATTTCTTAAATTTTGTTTGATGGAGTTTACCTCATCACCGATCGTCCCACCTGGCCGACTAGATCCAAATCTTTGTAACATAAGGTTATGAGCAGTAGGAATCCTCTGAACAGACCAGATTTTCGAAATTTTTTAGAATGACATCGCCGCATCGCCGACCGTCGTCCCGCCTGGCCGACTAGACCCAATTTTATATAATGGAAAGCCTATAACTTGGTATAGTCCACTTTCAGACATGTAAGATTTCTGAAATTTTTTTCGATGAAGTTTACCACATCACCGACCATCCCACCTGACCGACTAGAACCAATTTTATATAACAGGTAGCCTTTAACTGGTATAGTCCCTTTTAGCCAACCAGATTTTTGGAATTTTGTTTAAGCGACCATACCACATCACTGACTATCCCATATGGCCGGCTAAATTCAAATTTTTGCAACAGAAAATTTATGAACAATAGGAATCCCTTTGAGCCGTCCAGATTTTTAAAATTTTGTTTGACCGGCCATGCCAAATATCATATTTTTAAATTTGTTCTTGGACCGACAACACCACATCACTGACCGTACCATCTGTCGACTAGACCCAAATTTTTGCGGAGAGCCCTTTAAGCTAATCAGATTCTTGAATGTTTTTCTTCAAAGGTCGATTTTTAAGTGATTGGCAATGTTTTTATAAATAATTATGGAATTTTGTGCTCATAAGTCTTCAGATATATTTCTTAATTTTGACATTAAGATTTGACATGCAATTTTATGTACCGTTGTTTAAAGCACGTCTTATTCCACTTTTTTTATTCCCCTAAAATTCCTATCAAATTAAAACTAACAACTTTTCTCTAATTGCGACGTACAGAGCCAAAGTGACTCAAACTGTAAATGAAGACCAAACAATTGGTATCAACTCACGCTTTAAGTCATATTTGCCAAATAAAAACCTATGCTTTCAATCTACTATGAACAAAATAATAAAATTAACTACATAGAACTTGCCTTGTGTATAAGGAACATAAGAAGCCATTCTGTAGGCTCCTGGATACTTGCAAAATAGGGCTACATTCCCAAAAGGGAGGGAAGCCCGCGTTTCCAAGAATGAATTACACATATGATATACAGTGCCGCTCAAAAGTTTAAGGCCGCTCTGATTGATTACTCCAAATCGATTGGGTTTTCAAATCGCTTTTAACTGTGAAACTAAAAGCCTAAATTTCACTTTGAAAAGTTTCTAGATTAGTTTTCTCCGCTGATTTCAGGAAGTTTAGTCATTTTTAATTATGCTCACTATTGGCTGATTTATTACGGTTAATTCCGCTCCGTTTTGCTGGTATTTTGGTCAAAAATCGCGTATATGTTTAAGAATACTAAAGTATTCTAAGAGTGATAACCGGATGTTTAAAGAAAATTTAATATGTCATACAAAACAAAGATAAGAGACACAAGCAATTCGATTCCTTCACTGATCTTCCTTGGCCTGGGGCGGTCCTCTAGATTGGCCACTAAGGAACTATGTGGTCTAAAGTGGACTTCTCTAAAAATTGGCGTCTGACCGCTCCTGAGATGCAGGGCTGAATTGTCTATTTATTGTGGACCATTGCTTTTGAGGCACCCAATTGATCGGTGTCTTTGCCGTATAATTGGATCGTCATAAAAAAGTCTTTCTTGAGTTTAACAGAAAAAAAACGTATTGATTTTTGCTCGAAATTTCGTTTTGGACTTTCCTCGATTGTTCAAAGATTTCTTTTTCTCGGAGAGTCATATTTGATTATTTGACTTCGAAATTAAGGGTTTAGTCCGCAGATCTTCAGACAAAAATAAAATGTCAAATGCATAGCCGGAAGTGTCAAACACAGAAGAGAATGCAGCGTTTTTGGTCTGGAGTCCGTTTGGAGCCATGATGTTGTGATTTGGTTTTATTACCTTCCAACCCAAAATATACAACCACTTCATATATTTAATTAAGGAGCACCTGGTTCCTTCTTTTGATGACTGCCTCAAAAAAACATCCCAGACATTTTTTTTCCTGAAGGGTGAAGCATATTTTGTGGGGTAGGGATAGCCTTTATTTGTCTGACCCCTACAGTCCCAGGAACCAGTCCAAATAAAAATATTCGACGAATTATGAAAGAGACTTCAGAAACAGAATTCCGAAGTGTATTTCACGTGCAAAAATGACTGAAAAAATGAAGGAAATCTGGGGTTCAACGCCAAAGAAAAAATGCGTCAAATTGATCTTTAACACTTTGTATACAAGCCATCAATTCAAGTTAAAGGCTATCAGATTTCCTTTTAGTCGATTATTTTTTGTTGATTCTTAATTGATGATATTTGTTAGTTATGGTTCTGTTCAATTTTGTAACTCTTGAACAATAATTAGTTAAGAATTTACGATTAAAACAGACACTGCGTTGAAATCGTGGGTTGTCTTAAACTTTTTGAGCGCACCGTATTTGTATGCATTGAGCTAGGCTGACACCCAAGGTTGGCTTAGAGAACTGGTCAGCTTAGAGTGATTCCCACTCTAATGAATTTTCTACATAGAAAAATTTGACTCTAGTCGGCAAGATGGGACGGTCGGTGATGTGGTATAATCGGGGAGATAAAAATTTCAAAAATCTGGCTGGCTTAAAAGGGACTATACTATTTATAGGCTATCCCTTATATAAAATTGGGTCTAATCGGCCAGGCGGGATGGTTGGCGATGCGGCGATGTCATTCTAAAAAAATTTCGAACATCTGGTCAGCTTAGAGGGATTACTACTGCTCATAAATCTTCTGCTACAAAAGTTTTGATCTAGTCGACCAGATGGGACGGTCGTTGATGTGGTAAACTCCATCAAACAAAATTTAAGAAATCTGGTCGGCTCAGAGGATTCCCTGCTCATTAATTTTTTTATTAGAAAAATTTGAATTTAGTCGGCCTGATGGGACGGTCGGTGATGTAGTATAGTCGGCCAAACAGAATTTCAAAAATCTGGTTGGATAAAGAGGACTATACCAGTTATAGGCTTTCTGTTATATAAAATTAGGTCTTGTCGGCCAGGCGGGACGGTCGGCGATGTGTTGATGTCATTCTAGAAAAAATTTCGAAAAGTCTGGTCAGCTTCGAGAGATTCCTACTGCTCATAAATCTTCTGTTACAAAAATTTGAATCTAGTCGGCCAGATAAGACGGTCAGTGATTTGGTAGGCTTCATCCAACAAAATTTCAGAAATCTGGTTGGCTTAGAGGATTCCCACTGCTCATTAATTTTTTATTAAGAAAAAATTTGACTCTAGTCGACAAGATGGGATGGTCGGTGATGTGGTATAGTCGGTCAAACAAAATTTCAAAAATTTGGTTGGCTTAAAGGGGATATACAGGTTATAGGCTTTCTGTTATATAACATTGGGTCTAGTCGGCCAGGCGGGACGGTCGGTGATGCGGCGATGTCATTCTCAAAAAATTTCGAAAATCTGGTCTGCTTAGAGGGATTCCTACTGCTCATAAATCTTCTGTTACAAAAGATTTTGATCTAGTCGGCCAGGTGGGACGGTCGGCGATGTGGTGATGTCCGACTAAAAATATCTCAAAAATCTGGTCGGCTTAAAAGGATTCCTACTATAGTCTATTCCTTTCTAAACGATCCATTTTCGATAAAAGTCTTTATTACTGTATCAGGTTTTCACTGCACAAATGGCTTCTTCAATGATTCTAGTCGGCCAGATGTCACGATCGGTCGGTGCTGGGGCATGGAGTGGTCGGCCAAAAGGAATCAAAGAAGCTGCTCGGCTCAAAAGGACTCTAATTGATTCTCCACCTACCGTATGACTAGAAAATATTCGTTCTAAATCCGGAATTGCTGCTCAGTTGGTACAAACACTGGTTTCGTAAAATATTTTGATTTTAGTTCATTCAGAGACTGCCCTCTCTCAGGAAGCACCCATCTAGAGTCAATCATCCTAGAGATATACAGGTACCATACGCGTGTGGCTAGTACTTATCCGTTCCATTTCCAAATTTTTCAACTGAATCGGTCCGCTGGTTCTAAAATATTTTAGTTTTAGTTGCATAGCTGGATCACCCCCAGTCAAACACAATCACACCAAAGGTACCGTTACCTAAATCAACATTTCTCTAAGCCCACTGCATAAAATTCAGTGTTGAGTAGTGCCTATACGGCGCTGCACAAAATCTACATAGTCTTTGGCGCTGATGTTTTCATTGATTGCGCTTTTTTGTTTGATTACAGTATATAAAACAATCGGAAAGCGAATTCATATTGGTGTCACCTAACAGCGTTTTTCACTTCAAAAGAAATCGCACGAAAAAATTACATTAATCAACGAATTTTTGAAAAATTACGTTAATCAACGAGTTTTGAAAAAATTTTCGTTAATCAACGAGTTTTAAAAAAACCCACGTTAATCAACGAGTTTACGAAAAATTACGTTAATCAACGAGTTTTGAAAAAATTACGTAATCAACTTGAAAAATTACGTTAATCAACGAGTTTTGAAAAAATTACGTTAATATTTGTTTGCATTGTTGTTACTGTCGGGGCTCAAATGATTAAAAACGTTATGCATTGTAAAGGACAATGTTCTTTTTCATATGTTGCCAACGTAAAAATTCAAACAGTTGACTATAAGGACCCAAAATTTCAAACCAAAGGATCACTATATTGAAATTTTTAACTTTTCTTTTTCTAGAGATTTTATTGTTAAGATACACGAATATTTTCAATTTTTACGTCGTTATCAACAATTATCTGCTGAGTAAAGCGAATATACTGGAAGTTGTTTAACGCTTTTTTCAAACCAGGAGGCTCATTTTTGAAAAATTACGTTGATATTTTCTTTGAAAAAATACGTTGATGAAGATTCAAGTTTGAAAAAATGCGTCGTTAACATAACAATTTGGTAAAATTACGTTCCTATTCTTTAACGTTTTTAATCATTTAGTACTTCCTGGCTTCCCGTAGTATTTTAGATAATTTCTGGGTTTCTGAAGCCAAAAATTACTAAAAATTGTATCAAAACGGCGCGAAGCGCATAAAAATTTGATATTTTCCCATTCGAAATTCGAATTCTGTCATTTCCAAGACATATAGGACAAACAATTACTCATTTCGGCGCTAAGCGCCAAAATTTGTTGGGAATTTTACACTATTTCACAGTTTTGTCTTTTCAAAAATCTTGGTACATTTTGTACACACAAATTTTTGGGTAGTATAATATGGTACAGTAGCGATTTTAATGTGGTAAAAACAGAGTTGTTCGACTTTTGGTATTGTATTTTAGCTAATTTCGGAATCTCTAACGGCAAAAATCACCAAGAATCGTCTTAAACGGCGCGAAACGCTGAAAAATTTGACATTTTTCCTTTTTAAATGCAATTTCTGCCATTATAAAGATATATAGAACACACAATAACTCATTCCGGAAATTTTTGCGAATTTCAGACCTTTTTTGTACTTTTTGTCTTCCCAAAAATCTTTGTACATGTAAAAAGACGGTCCCGAAAAGTCTTTGCACGTCGGGAAAAATCTTTGCCGGGTACAAAAAAAAACACTGAACGTTATGTATAGTATACCTGAGTTTTACGACCTTTAGTAGTGTAGCCTAGATAATTTATGGGTTTCTGACGATCAAAAATACAAAAAGTGTAAAGCGGCGCGAAGTGACGAAAATTTTCGGAATTTCTACCGTTTTCATGTAGAATTTACGGCCTTTCTATTGACAAACAGTTCGGTAATCATAAGAAGCGCAAAGTGCCAAGAAGTTTAGTCATTTTTTACCGTCCTTAACATTTTGTAGCTCTGTGAATACTAATAGTCTGACAGCAGAAAATAATCAAATTTGTACGAAACAATTTTGTCAGTTCAAGCTTATAACAAGACAACTGCAAATTACTAACTTTGTCTGAAGATATTTTGAGTGATTCAGGCTTTTAAACGCAATGCTGGAGCTTTACAAAAAGAAAGAACAGTAACTGGCGGTGGTATGCGCCGGAAAATTTTGATGTTTTTGCACTTTAACCTCAATTTATACTGCTTAAATCATGCAAAACAGACAAATTAATGCCGGCGCGAAACGCTGGGCATTTTTAGAAATTCCAAACCCTTTTACGTGGCTTGTTCTCCCTAAAATCTCGTTGCACATGTACAACAAGATTTTACGGCTGCGGGGGTCTGGGGTGGTGCGCTCAAGCGTTCCTAGCGGGGTCCGGGGCAGAGTCCCGGAAAATTTTGTAGAAAAAGCATTTTAATATTGAATAATAACGTTAAAATTTTCGCAAAATCGGCCAAATCTCGGTTCTGAATCAAGTCCAAAAACACTTAATATTGATGAACTCCTACATTGCACAAAACTTCTGAGCTGAAATGCGTTTTTCGACCTCTGCTAATTACATAGCGCAGCAACGGGTCGTTGCCAATAAGATATAGAAAAATGCATCAATGAAAATTTTGTTCTTACCGTTTTCAGGCCCATTTGTAGCCTACTTATTAACAAGATGCAGTGCAGAAAACAGGAAATGCGCAAAAACTTTAAAAAAATTGGCCATTCCTTCCATTCAAAACAGGATTATGTGTCCTTGTAAAGAAAGACAAACAAAGCAAAGAATAGACAAACTGTTAAAATAAAGACAAACAAAGCAGAGAATCGACAAACTGGCCCAACCCGTAAATCCTACTGATGAAAAAGATAGGAAGAAAGAAATAGCATGATAAGCATATGTAACCACACACGGAGCCTGGGAGAAACGGCGAAACCATGATAAGCATCCACACCCGGAGCTTGAGAGAAACGATAGAAACGGCGAAACCATGATAAGCATAGGTAACCACACTCTGAGCCTCGGAGAAACGGGAGAAACGGCAAAACCATGACAAGCAAGGTAACCACACCCGAAGCCTGGGAGAAACGGCGAAATCATGATAAGCATAGGTAACCAAACCGGGAGCGTGGGAGAAACGGGAGAAACAGCGAAACCATGATAAGCATAGGTAACCCCACCTGGAGCTTGGGAGAAACGGGAGAAACGGCGAAACCATGATAAGCATAGGTAACCCAACCCGGAGCCTGGGAGAAACGGGAGAAACGGCGAAACTTTGATAAGTATAGGTTACCACATCACCAGAAGCCTGGGAGAAACAGGGGAAACGGCGAAAGCCATGATAAGCATAGGTAACCACACCTGGAGTCTGGGAGAAACGGCGAAACCATTGATGGGAGAAACGTTTCTCCCTGAAGAAAACGTTTCTCCCACCGGGGTAAATTTTGATAGGAGAAACGTTTCTCCCTGGATAAACGTTTCTCTCAACGAGGTAAATTTCGATGGGGAGGAACGTTTCTCAGACCGGGGGAAACACTAGTAGGGTTTACGGGTTGGCCCGACAAACTGGTTCACAATCATTTTCGCACTTTTTCAATTATGCTCAACAAGCATGTGCAGTTTCATTCAACGAACAAATAGTGCATTAAATAACTAAAGTGATGTGAAGTGCTGAATTATTTTAGCTGATTCAAGCTTTTAAATTTATTGGATCTATATAATAATAAATAATAAAGACTCGGCGCGAAGCGCATGAAAATTTGACTTTTTTGCCTTTTGGCACTCAGTTTTCAGGACACACATTATTGCAACAGAAAAATCAACATTATTCCTGAAAATTTTCGAGGGGCATGTGCCCCCTCATCCCGATAAATTTATCGAATTTAACCCTGGGGTTATGTAGCTTAACCTCTTCATTCGGAATCCGGGGCCAGAATGGCTACTGATGCCTGTAAAATGGCTGGACAAGAATAATTGCCGATTTGCCGAAAAAATCGCAGAAAAGGTGCCGTTTTAAGCGTTTTTAGCTAAATTTTGGCGAAAATTGTTCATATATTAAATTTTCGGCGCCACACATACATATGTATGTATGTACATGTAATGTTCGACTTACTCGAAGTTTTTTAAATTTTCCGCTGAAATTTTTTGTTCTTATGCTCCAGAAAGAAAGAGCACCGTCTAAAGCGTCAAAAAGTGTTTTGAGGCACCTATTGTTTTTAACCCGAAAATGAACTTCTGAAAATTTTTCAGGGCCGATCCTTCCCCAGAATTTCCATGTTGAACATATGTACATATGTACGTAATGCGGATGATGGCATAGTACTGCACTTTCTTGATAGGCCGACTGGAAGCAAATAAGCATCTCGGTTTGACTGGGACCATTACGTAGGTATGTATGTAGGTTGGCGAGATAAAAAAAGGTTGCAATGATCTTTGGCCGTAGGTGATCAGTGATCATAATTTCATATATTTTTCAGGCGCTTTGCGCTGAATAATGCCTATGACGTTTATTCTTATCTTGGCTGCCTGGAAGTCACATTTTTGCTCGAGGAGTACCATTTCAAGTGCAGAAACAATAATTTTAGCATAGCTTTCTTCTATTTTCAGGCAAAAATTTTAAAATTTTAGACGCTCCGCGTTAAATGCTAACAAATACCTACAGGAAATTGAGCACTAATTCAAGCCTCCTGAACATCCTCCAGCCTAGATTTTACAAATTTAGCGGCGCAGCGCTGAATTTTCACTAGTCAAAGAATTTAAAGTTTTTTTCGCACAAAATTGCCAAATATTTTGAAATTTTTTGATAAAATGTTGCAACAAAAGCGATTGCTTTGGCTGACAGATTGAATATTGTAGCTCCACTGTCGAATATAATTTTTGAAATTTATGCCTTAAGTTCTATTTTCATTCGGCTGCAGTGAATTTGCTTTCGAGTCCCGACCCGAACAATCATTTGTAACCACCCGATTTTTTCGTCTTCGACGGATGAACGATCTACTCGTTTCATTTGTGGTTTCCTCTTGAATTTAATCCGCGCAAATCAAGCCGGGCCAAAATAATCTCAAAAACTGATACAGAGGCTAAAATGACGTTAAAACCGCGTTATTCTTTGCTTCGGATGAATTTAAAGCAAATTTTTGAAAATTTAATAATTCCATTTATTTTGGCCTTCATTTTGCCCGTTTTACTCAATTTTTTTTCCATTTTTTCCCATTTTGGGGTCGATTGTGAGACCCTCTAGAACTCCCATGTTGCAGTGCGTAAGAGCCAATTTCAGCCTTCGAGCAAGTAGCTACAAAGTTTTAAACAGCCTAAAGTACATAATACAAATTTGCATAGTAAACTTGCTTATCAATTGCTATGCATAGTCAGTATATCGTGATTGCCATTCAATTCAACAGCGTTTGTAGTCGATTTACATTGACTGAAAGATTGTTATCCATGTGCAAGGTTTTGTGAAATAAAGTAATGTAAGTGCATTTTATCATTGATTGACTGACAAATAAATTTGCGACAATAAAGAGATATAGGTGCTTCGATTATGCAGTTTAAAAGTCGTCATTTTTGATTACTGTGTTCTGATCTGAATGAATGAAATGAATGAATGAATGAAATAACTTATTACTGACACGCGGCAATTACGAAGGATGTAAAATTTAAAAAAGGTATTTTTCACTGCTTAAATAGTGCAGGACGATGTAAAAAGCCCAAAAAACAGGTTATCCAAAGGCCCCGCCCATTTTTATGGGTTCTTCTAGGTAAAATTTTTTTGGATGTCTCTTCCCCTGGCGAAAATCCTGGGCCCGGTTGCTCGACTTCACTTTAATAAAGGCTAACCATTAAAAATCAATTTTTAATGGTCGGCCGGTTGTTCGACTCCACCTTAACGCCAAAGACCGTTAAGATTCCCTTAACGAAGCCATTAACGTTAAGGTAAAACCCAGGGCTGTTGGTTTTAACATCAATGAACTAAAAACCGGCACCGCTTCTGATCAAAAAAAGTTTGATCTAGCCGAAGTTTGTCGCTTGGCGGATGACCATGATTTTGATCCCGACGACATTACCGATAGCTATCGTTTGGGACGGGGCGATATACCTAATCGAAAATTCGAACGTTTGCTCAAAATACAATTTTCCTCAGCACACGCCCGCAACTTGTGGTTGCGAGCATTTCCAGTCGCCTAAACCTGCGGCGGGCGACAGACGGGATCCTACGCGAATCTGGTTTCGACGCGATTTGTCCGATCAGGAGCGTCAGGACGCTTACGAGGAGCGTCAGTTGTGTCGAACGTCCGGCGCTGATGCTAACGAGCGTCGATCGTCGTGGAGGAATAATTCGCGCATAATTTGAGGATGCGGGCCCCCTGGCGGACGGCAGTCAGTTTTGCGTTGTTGTTTATTTAATGCACGTAGTATACTAAATAAACTAAATGAGTTTGATGCATTTTTAACAGCAAATGATTTCGATATCGTGTGTGTGTGTGTGTGTGTGTGTGTGTGTGTGTGTGTGTGTGTGTGTGTGTGTGTGAATCCTGGTTAACTCCTAGTGTATCTAA
>JAVLUZ010000341.1:3467710-3534781 GCA_036768485.1 Mermis nigrescens | reverse complement strand
GCTGATTATTTTTCTATTTACTTCAAAATCAAATTAATTTAGGTACTTATCTATTTATGCACCTATCTTTTGTGTTCTGATTGTATTACATATAGGTACATACTTACCTACTTTGTAACAGCAAAAGTTATGCCCCGACCAAAAGCAGGAATGTGCCAAAACAGAAACTTGTTGCATCTTTAACAACACGACGTGGCGTTGCTGCCCATTTCCCGACGCCATTTGTTGCTCAGACGATCACTGCTGTCCGAAAGGCGAAAAGTGTGGAAGCGGAGGTCAAGCATGCGTTTCTGACGATGATACCAAACGAAAGCGTATCTGATATCCATACCTTGTACATGTGTATTTACCATTTAGTCAGTTGTTTACTGCTCTTGATTTCTTGCATTGACATTTATGAAGTGAGCCAAACTTGAAAAGAGTAGGCTCAAGATTTATTCGAGACTTTTTCGACCGGGAGTGCATATGGCGGGGATTTTCACCTGGAGAAATATAACGTGAATTTTTTTGCAATAAAGTTCGGTTTCGTATAGCTCAACTCCGATCAGTTATGCTGTACATCTATACGTCTTTTATCCATTACAGATGTCGAAAGAGGATAACTGCTGTGCAAAATTAAGCAAAGACTATTGAACGTTATAAAAGAAGGTGACCACTTTAGAACTATAAGCAAGCTATTAGTGGTATTTAAGACATGTCTGATTCCTTTCTTTTACTGTATATAATGGCCTCATCGACAATTCAGGGGGGGTCGCAGCCATTCTTTAGAAGGTCAGTTGCCATTCTGGGGGTCAAACTCCTTCAAACCGCTCCTAAGAACACATCTGGTAATAGTTCGAAATAAGGGGAAATCCCAGCTACTAATACTTTATTCGGAAAAAACACAAGGGCAAAACAAAGTCATAAGGAAAATAAAATAGCATAGTCTTAGATGCGAAATGTCCTGGGCCCGGTTGCTCGACTCGGCTGAACTTAAGAATATGGTACTTTTAGAAAAGGAGCAAAACGAATATGGAATGCCAAAATGGTAGACAAGACAAGACAAGAAAGTGTTTATTTTTCAGAAATACCTACACTAAATATGATAAAGCGCGAATACATGATAAAATAGCGACTGAACAAAAGGACATACAAAGATCACGAAAGTGATACAACTAGGTATGCCCCAACAATAAATTTGTAAAATCAATGTTTAGGAGCTTTTTTTGAACGAACAAATTTTTGTAGAAGAGACTTATTTGATCCACCGTTTTTTTCCTAGCGATTTGGTTCACAATGTGAACCATACCTAAACTTTTTTTCCACATTTCAAATTTTGGTTCACATTTTTTGGGGTCTAAAAACGTTCAAAAACGGGTCGCCATTCTTTCTTAGAAAGTCCATGTTACATATAATTGTGGCACCTAAGACGAATCTTTGATATATTTCGATCAACAACAGAAAATAAGTAAATGTAGCTACGCACAACAAAGAATAAATCAAAAAGAGCAAAGATTTTATTTAAATAAGCAAAAATTATCAACGAATAAAATTCAAAAACCAATGACTGATAAAATTACGAAGGGCTAAAATTCATCCATGGCTAGAAAAGCATCATAAAAAAGCATCTTCAACACCTGTTTAATTGGTTAAAAGCTTTTCTATCTAATCGTATTCAGTGTGTTCGCGTTAATCAGTGTTTTTCAGATTATGCCGTTGTTACAAGTGGAGTTATTCAAGGGTCCATTCTTGGACCTACGTTGTTTTTGATTTTTATAAATGATATCTTTGATAACTTGTCAAGTTCGACTTTTATGTTCGCGGATGACCTAAAAATATTCAATCTTTCCTGCAATTATCAAACACTTCAGACCGATTTAGATAGAATTTCCATTTGGGCCACCAGAAATTGTTTACCAATATCATATTCTAAATGCACAGCCCTATATTTGGGCAAAAATAATCCTAAATTGTCATATACACTCAATACACAAGTTATTACGAACGATTCTGTCTATGTTCGCGATTTAGGAGTGCTAATTTCGCACAACCTGAAATTTAAGGAACATTACAACAGTATTATCAAGAAAGCTTTCTTGAGATCTATCTTAATAAGAAAATCCTTCTTTTTCGCGTGATAAAAATAATCTCGTAAAGGCCTTCATTGTTTACGTCAGACCGATCCTTGAATATTCCTGTGCTTTATGGAACCCCTCTTATATTAGTGATATCAACAGGCTGGAGGCTCTTCAGCGTAAATTTACTAAATACATAGTTGGATATCATAGCCCTCTTTCTTACGACGAACGCCTTAACCAACTTAACTTGTGTCGATTAGAATTACGTCGCCTTCATATTTGCTTATGTATGATGTATCAAATTATTAGTCAAAAATCTTGTCTTTCCATGACAGATTTTTTTGTGCTTAATCAAAATACTACTCGCTGCACAAATCGTTTCAAGCTAGTTGTTCCTCTTGTCCGTTCTAATTTACAAAAATTTGACTTTTTCTATAAGTATATCTCTGTTTGGAATCACCTACCTGATTTTGTAGTCTCTTCCCCTAACTTAAATATATTCAAATCTAGATTAATTGATGTCGACTTATCCAAATTTATTATAGGGCGGGCTTAAATCGTCATTTTCATGACTCGCTCATCGCCTTTTGCTGTACGCTTTTATTCTTTTGACCGTACGTTTTATTACTCTTTTACATCCTTCGTAATTGTCGCGTTTCAGTAATAAATTATTTCATTCATTCATTCATTCATAATTTTCGTTGGTTTCGACAAGCCGTGGAAGATCTATAACAGCAACAGATAATAAGATGCCCTCATTATGAGACGAAAAATAAGGTGAACACAATGGAAAGAGAAAAATAATGCATGCAGATTGTTAGTAAAATTCAAAGCAGAAGGTAAAAAACAAAACAATACCAGCAGAAGAAACCCAAATCATAAGAATAAGATAACTTGAGCGTGCCCATGTATGGTTCTAATAAAACAGCAATTCTGTTATTATGGCTTAAAATAAGCAGATATATAGTTCGTTTTAATACTATGCATTTTGCAATTGCAAAGTGAACTTAAAATACATTCTATAGTACGTAAATATGTAAGGAAGAACACAGATAGGCATAAAACAGCAGGGTAATTGAAAACTCATGCATATATACTGTATTTAGGGATTGAAAATTAAATTAAAAATTCTTAGTTAATGTGTTTTGCTGGCATAGGTGTAGCTGGTTCACATATGTATTAAGATAGCCACGTTATAAGTACGTATACAGCAAGTATTATCCAGTGAAAGCTGCCACATAACTGGTTTGATTTGATTTGAATCAAGTCGAAAACAAATAAGGCAGTCATCAGATTTTTCCAGTAGATTCATGTGACTGACCAAAATGTTGGTGCCAGCGTTTAAAATAAGCCTAAGCAATGGGATGCAACTCGCGTCACTCGCTCCGCTCGTCGCATCCCATTACTCAGGCTTATTTTAAATGCTGGCACCAACATTTTGGTCAGTCCATGATACTAAGCCTAAGCCTAATCAGCTGGTAAACCAGCAAAACATCACGAATAGCTTGCAATCTTTATCGAAATTAACCAGCGTTAGTCGATTGGTTATGGTTCTGGACTTTAGAGCAAGGGGTCCACGTTTCGAATCCGACTGCCAGCAACTTTCTCTCGTTTGCTCAGATGCTATCGACCGCACACATACGCCCTTATAATATGACTATGTTAATACATATGTGAACCAGCTACACGAATGCCGTTTTGTTTATGTACATTACTTAATTAATTGATACTTTTCAAAATAAAAATCCAATTATCACTTCCGATCAGATGTTTGATTAATTTGTTTCTTATCATTTTATTATTCATTATTGCATAAAAATTATTGTCAAAATGTTTGAAATGAGAAAATCATACGTAACTAAACAAATCTTTTTAAGTTTCATAAGATTAAGCAAGCAAATCTCATGATAGAAGCAAATTTCAGGAGGAAAAACCTAATGTTCATAAAAAATTTCCTAAATCATCTTCTCTTCTACAATTTTTACCTTGAATGCATCCTTAAGCGCCAGATTTTCTCGATGACAAATACAGTGATAGTCCTGCATCAGGATGTAGCCATATTCTGTCCGAAGCCGATATGCAACACCACACAGACGACCCAACATTACCAAAGCACCATCTGATGTAAACAGGACAACCTTTCTCTTTTGGAATATCAGTTGCTTTTAGCCATTTGTTGACTTTTTCTGCGATCGATTGTGCGTCCAAGCCAGTGTCTAGGTGAATGATGGTCCCAAAATGTTCACCATTGAATTTCATATCATTCGATGAAATTGTGAGATACACAAGCAGCAGTTTATAGTTTTTTTGATCAGTGCTCTCATCAATGTGCAGGCAAAGAGCTTTGGCTGAGAAAAACAAATCACTTTCTGACTTTGCAACAGTAGTGTCCGAGGCTCGCAGCATTTTATAAGTTGAGTATGAAGAACGGTGCTTTGAATGTAGTTTGAGCTTTTCAGGAAGTACGACCTTCATTTGTTCCGTAAGGTAAGCCATTTGCGAATCCACAAGAGAATGGAGGAAATCTACTTTATGAACAGCCATTTCCTGCTGCAGGGCCGCCAAAATATTTTTCATGAGACCAACAACTCTTGATTCGGCCTTTGAAAGTGATGTTGTTGCTGCCTCAACTAATGAAAGCCTTCCTGGAATAATCTGCATATTTCGTACATGCATACCTGGACAAAGGCCGGTCTTCCAGATGATACCGGCGGCCAGAAATTGTGGTTGGTTGCTGGTTCGAAAAAGGGTTGTTTTGGAATATGTTACCAATAGCTTTTTCGAAATGGTCTGCATGTCTGCATGCATCATTTGCATTTGTTTTATCCATCTTAGTTTACTCGCATTTAGCATCATCAGTCAGTACACTAATTGTTTACAACTATAGTTGTTAGAGTGTTCACCTCTGAAAATTATTTTGGTGTTTTTATCATCCTCAGCGCAATTTCACAGATTTTTAAAGGACGAGACAATGCAAAAAATGACCTTATTATGGAAAATTTCTACCCTATACTTTACATAAGTCCAATTAAGCAGCCTTTTTACAAATAAACAATGAAATAATTTATTATATCTGCCAGATAGTGCGTGAAAATTTTGGCCTGTTTATTTTTTAAAACATTATTAAACATTACATCTGGCACGAAGCAACAAATAAACTTGATCTTCTATCCTCTTAAGCTCAATATGATCGCTTTTTAAAGATACGAGTATACAAGCAGTACCTAAACTTATTACCGTTCTCGCCACAAAATTTGCAGCCTTAATCATCCTTAAACTTCGCTTAGGTTTGTAATTGCTTCTTTCATGCGAAACGGGAAATAAGAATATTACATATAGCAGAAATGTTGATAATTTCCCATTTCAGCTCAATTTTAGGAATTTATTGAAACAGACTTAAGAATAAATTAGTAACGTCGGCATTATTAATGGAAAATTATGGCATTTCCATCACCTTCGACTTAATTTTGAGGCATGTAGGCTTGATAATAGAAAAACAAAATTCTGGTATTCAGATTTTTGTCCTCTGAAATTTTGTGTCAGCTGTAAAACTTTAACCTAGTACAAAAATGTATTCGACTAAACGTCTGTTGACGAGCTCCATATAATGGCAAATGAAAATATTCAAAAAATTTAAAATTTGTGATTCGAGAAATTGTTTAGCATTTTTACTCTTTTAAAGTCAATTTTGCAGCCTTTGAAGACAAACAATGCAAAAACGGGCATATTATAAGACTGGCGAAAAATTTTTGACGTTCTGATCTCCTCAAGCTTAATTTTGAAGCTTTCTTAACAGAGAGTGCCTAAGTTATATCTGGTGCAAAGCCCCAGAACATTTCTACATTTCTATCTTTTTAAGCTCAAATTTGCAGGTTTCTGGATAAAAACAATCCAGTAATTATGCCTGGCGCGAAGCGCCAAAAATTTTCGAGAGTTCTATCCTTTTACCTAAATTTTGCAACTTTCTAAACAGCAAAACAGTAATTATAGTTTGCGCAAAGCGCCGAAAATTTCCGATGGTCGTATCGTTTTGAGCTCAATTTCGCAGCTTTCTGAATGTATGCAATAGAAATTATATCCGGCGCGAAGCGCTGGAAATTTTTGATATATTTATTCTTTGATGCAGGTTTACAAATATAAGCTATGCAGCAATCATATCTGGCGCAAAGTGGGCATTTTTATGAAGCTCAATTTGAAATATTTCTAAAGATAAGAAATGTAGAAATTATGTTAAATCAATGTTTGACTAGCGGATCTTATGTATGCCCTTACACCTGCTTCAATTGACATGCCTTTGTCCAGTGTTTTTATACTAGGTACCTTTGTTCAAATGCAAAGACAGTCTCCGGAGTCTTTCATTTTATAGGTTTCCAAAGATAAAAAATACAGAATAGTTAATAAAACATTTTGATATTTTTACCATTTACAAGTAGATTTTGCATACTTTTTCATTGACAAATAATTTAGGACCTTCACGTGTGGACTGGCGTTTTTTCAGCGTTTTACGTCATCTACTTTCGTTTCAAATCGATTTTGGCACAACATTTCTTTGAACATTTTTAAAGTTTTTGACAATTTTGTGCGAAAAAAATCATTAAATTTCGTTGACTTCAGTGAAAATCCAGCTCGAAGTGCCAGTAAATTCGTGAATTTCTGGCCAAAGGACGTTTAGAAGCTTGAATTACTGCTTGGTTTCCCGTATTTGTAGCATTTGATGCGTAGCATCGAAAATTTTTAAAAGTTATACATGAAATCAAAATAGAATAAAAATGCGCCAAAATAGCTATCTGGCGTGAAGCGCCAAAAAATTTCGACATTTATATACTTTTGCGCTCGATTTTGCTTCTTTTTGCATGATAAAAATGCAGAAAATTTTATTTGCTGAAAAATTTCATCTATTGAAAACTGATATAGGCAAAAGGTGAGTTTTTTTAAATAAATGGACCAAGCGCTGTAAATTTTAGTATTTTTACACTGAAACGTCAAAAAAAACATGTGTAGCTTTCTAGCTGAAAAGTTGGGAATACATTTTAAGAATGAATGGTTGAGTGGTTGGTTCGTCAGTTAGCTGGTCGGTTGATTAAATGATTGATCAGTTGCTTGGTTGGTTGATTGATTGATTGGTTTAGTGGTTGACTTATTGATTGATTGACTGGTTGGTTTGTTGGCTGGATGGCTGTTGATTGGTCGGTGGTCGGTTAGACGATTGGTTGATCTGATGATTTATCATTTGGTCAGTTGGGCAATAAATGGCTTGGCTTGTCAGTTAATCAGCAGACTATTTGGTAAGTTCGTTCATAGGCTGAGTGGTTGGTTTGTGAGTTGGTTGATTGGTCGGTTATGCATTGATTGGCTAACTGGTTGGTTGGCCGGATAGTTGTTTGAATAGTTTAGTTGGGTGGTTGGTTGGCCGGTTAGTTGTTTAATTGGCTAGTTGGTTGGTTGATTGGCCTATTGTTTTGTTGTTTGGTTGGCCATTTGATTGGTTGGTTGTTTAGTTTGTTGTTTGGTTAGCTGATTGGCCAGTTAGCTGGTTGGTTGGTTATTTGGTTGGCTAGTTGGCTGGCCGGTTGATTGGCTGTTTGATTAGTTGGTTGGCTAGTTGGTTAGTCAGTTGGCCAGTTGGTTGGCTAGATAATTGGTTGGTTGGTTGGCCTCTTAGTTGGTCATTTGGCTGGTTGGTTGATTGACTAGTTAGTTGCTCTGTTGGCCGGTTGGTTGGTTGGCCAGTAAGTTGGTTGGTTGGCTCGTTAGTTGGTTGATTGGTTGGTGGTGTGTCGGTTGGTTGAACAATTGGTTGGTTGGTTTATTGATTGGGTATCTAGTTGTTAGTTTGGTTGGCCGGTTGGTTGATTGGTTGTTTGGCTGGTCAGTTGGTGGGATGGTTGGGCAATTACTCGGTTAGTTGGTTGGTTGGTTGGTTGATTGGATTGTTACTTGGTTGGCTGATTGACTGGTCCAATGACTGATTGAACTGAATGTCTTTATTTTTTAACAAACAAAATTCAGGTGATACTCGCGATCTTCCCATGTGATACCGAGTGGCCTTCAGGTGATACCGGGTTGAACCAGGTTGAACCCATTGTCCAGATGTGCGTACATGCTTCTTGCTTTTAGCATGCTTTTTGAAGGTCGTTTTATAACAATTCTTTGGAATTATTTTGCCATGGACCCAGTCATCTTTCAGATCCTTTGATTGCTCACAAATAGTGCAGATTACAGTGTCATTGGATATGGTTTTTATCCAAGGGAACTCAATTTTCCATTTTTGCACAAATCCATGCTTTGGCTTCTGACTAGTCTCTGGTTCCGCAGTATCCTTGTCATCTAGGAAGATTTCTTCCTCCTCAGCTTCAATATTATCTCCAGTAGCATTTGAATGACAGTCAACATCATCCACTGGCAAGGAATTACTATCCATAGGCGTGAAATCATTGTTGTCCGTAAGCATAGCATCCTCTTCCAGAGGTAAATTATTGTCTGCAAGCATGGAATCACCATCGTCTAGATCTTTAGAAACACCATCCTCTACAACTAACTGCTCTGTAGAAAGGTCAACACAGTCACTGGACAGTCTCTTTAACGTTTTTTGAAAAAGTCTGTAATTCTACATGCCATAATAAAGCAACAATATATTCAAAATTAATGCAAATTTGAAATGAATAGTCAAATATGGTATTTAGAGTGCAGCAGAGATAACGCTTATTACATTAAACTTGAGCCGCTAAATGTTGAGTTGCCATTGTTGAATTAAATGGGCATTTATCCTCCACGTGAATCATTGACGTTTAAATAAATTATCGAGTAAGGTATTTGGAGAATGCGAATTGTCGTTTAAATAAATCGTCGAGTATGGTATTTTGAGGGCACCAGAGATAATCGCTTATCACAATTGCAGCCTTAAATATGCAGAAGGTTACCAGCCAGACCATAAATTTACCTACCTAAACACGTTTGGTCAAACAGCAAATGAGAATGAGTAAGAAAGAAGTGCCATGTGTAGACATTGTTAAGACAAATTTTGTGGGGTTGATAAGTTTTTTCTTATTTTTCCAGAAATCAAACTTTGATTAGGTACCTACCTAAATCAAATCACCATTTTCAAATCTAGAAAATCAGAAAACACGCAAAATAGCTTCATAGTAAGGGGATTAAAAAATTATTAAAAGTCTATTAGAGATATAGACACTTTCTTCAGTTAGTTGTTTACATAGGTATACTTAAGTAACCTACAGTCAAGAAAACGCATTGGTCACTTAACTCAAATGTGGAAAAAAATCGGTGGTTTCAAGTTGGTCTATTTACCCTAAAATCTGTGCTGGAAATGCGTATTTTTCATCTGAGACAAGTTTTCTAGAGCAAGCTAATAAAATAGCAGCAATTGGTGCGGCGCGGCATGAGCATCAATAAAATGCAATGAAAATGAATCAATCCGGCGCGAAGCGCCGAAAAATTTTGGAATTTTACCTCTCCAGAACGCATTTTTAGCATTACAAAAATTTTCCACAATGTGAACCAAGCCCAAATTTTTTTCCACATCTCGAAATTTTGGTTCACAAAAACCCCTAAATGTGGGAAAAAAACGGTGATTTGATCAGGTAAGGAGTTCCGAATTCTTTGGTATCGTTGCAAAAAGTCGTCAAGGTGAGCATTCGAACGGACAACTGGTAATGTAAGTTTACGACTATTTATGGATCGGGTTGTGCCTGAACTAAAAATGAATAATTCATTAGCATCAATAACAAGAACAAGAACAAGAAAGTATTTGTCAGAAAAATACACAAAATTTGATAAAACGCAAATGCATGATAAAATAGTGACTGAACAAAAGGACATACAAAGATCACGGAAGTGATACAACTAGGTATGCCCCAACAATAAATTTGTAAAATCAATGTTTAGGAGCTCTTTTTTGAACAAACAGATTTTGAGAGAAGAGACTATTTGATTTGGTAAGGAGTTCCAGATTTTTCGGTATCTTTGCAAAAAATCGTTGAGGTGAGCACTGGAACGGTCAACTGGTAACGTAAGTTGATGACTGTTAACTGATCGGGTAATTCCTTGACAAAAAATTGTTGGTCAATTTGATTGCGCCATAGTTAACATAATATAGCAAATTCATTCATTCAATGGCGAAAAAACGAGCTAGTGGTCCGAAATTCGATCTCGAGTCGTGCGGCAAGTGCAGAGGTCATGTGGACAATGACGCAAAGGCGTTTTGCTGCAATTTTTGCGACAAGTGGTTCCACGCTGGTTGCCTTGGCCTGACGGACGTTCAGTTCAACGTTATGGCCGATTTGGATCAATTGTATTTTTGCCCCATCTGTTTGCCAATGGGGAAACGCATGTTTTCGCTCGAATCTAAGCTTACCAGCTTGGAAAAATGGTTTGCTACATTCAAATCTATGGTTACAAGTCGTCTCGACAAGATGGCAGATCTGGTTACGAAAAATCCTGCTCCGAACAATCTAGCCGCTGTCCATCCACCAATGGATCTCAACAAGATGGTCATTAGTGCTGTACATGATACGATGGAAGCCGAGTCGAAAAAGACCACTGTCGTCCTGGAAAATTTTGCTCCGATCAATCAAGACGAAAAATTGGACGATGATGTCAAGCGTTTTGCCTCACAGACCGGTTTCGACACGACAAAACTCGTCAGCATCCGTTGGTTGGGCCCTGTCATCGTCTCGAGGAAGGACGGTTGCGATTTGCCACGTATCCTTAAGGTAAAGTGTGATTGCGAACAATCAAAGGCCGAATTGATCCATTGCGTTTCAAAATTTTCTGATCGAGGCCGTCGATCGAAGGTCTATGCTAGACCTGATCGCACATGGCAACAGCGCGAAACCCTTCGCCATTTGAATGCTGAATTGGCTGAAAAACGGGATTCGGGCGAGATGAATTGGTTCATCGATCGTAATTCTTATGAGTTGAAGCAGTTTAAGCGTCCTTTGCCTCGCCCTTAGGGAGTTCACGCCCCTACTGTTCCTGTTAAAAAGCTCAATTCTAAGAAAATCAATATCAGCTGTGTTTTATTTAATGCTAGAAGTTTGCTAAATAAGATATCTGAATTTCATGCTCTACTTTCTTCAGAACGTTATGATTTAGTGTTCGTCTCTGAGACATGGTTACATGATCATATTTCTGATGGCCTTATTTGTCCATATGCAACTTATTCTGTTCACAGATGTGACAGAATTGGCTATAGGGGAGGAGGTGTCGCACTCTTTTTCAAGAAGTCCCTAAAAATCATCAATGTTTCTATTGTGGAAGAATTCTTGTGTCCTGAAGTATTAGTTTGTGATTTTCACTTGTGTAAAAAATCTGTCAGATTCATAATGTGTTATCGTCCACCCCAATATGACTCAGAAATCGCTAATAAGTTAAGTAAATTATTTGAACATTATGTCGAAAATGCTCAAAATTGTATCTTACTAGGTGATTTTAATTTGCCTGATTTGAATTTGAATATTATTTCTGCTTATAGAAACCCTGTGACACAAGTATTTTATGACTGTTTTGTCAATCTTGGTCTTATACAATTATCTTTTGACCCAAATAGAGATGAAAATATTCTTGATCTAATTTTGTGTACTTCCAGCAATCTTGTCTTCAATGTATTAACTACTGAACCTTTCTCTAATAGTGATCATTCTAGCATTGAGTTCAGTTTACCTGCGTCTGTAGTACCCAACCAAACTTCCCTTGAGTATGACTTTAGAAAAGCGGACTATGCATCTATCGAGATTTTTTTTAGCCTCTATTGATTGGCACCTCTGTTTTACCCATTGCATTAGCATTAACGATTTTTATGCTGTTTTTCTTGACATAATTAATGAGGCTATACATCGATACGTTCCTTTTAAGCATACTGTGCATAAAAAATCATTGCCAAAGTCGTGTCGTAAATTGCAAGTAATTAAAAAGGAACTTTGGGAAAAGTATAAAAAGAGTCGTTGCCCTGTTATTTTAAGCAAGTATAAGAAGATTACTAAAGAAATTAAATTTGCTTTGAAAGATCTTTTCACGAGGGAGGAACGTAAGCTTTTAAATTCTCGAAATGTAAAAATTTTTATTCTTTCGTTAATGACTGTTTAAGAAAGACTAAGTCAGCTTCAATATTAATGTGTGATGGCAGGATGATAGATAATGATTTTGAAAAAGCTAATGCTTACAACTCTTTTTTGCGAGTAATTTTGTTATTGACGATCTTGTTTCTCCCCATTTCGCAAACAGAGTCAAAAGTGATGCTCATCCTCTTTCTGTAAAATTTGATGTTCTGACTATTTCTGAATCCATAAGTAGGCTTAAGCCCACTTTGTCGCTTGGCCCCGATGGCTTGTGTGCATATTTTATTAAGAAGTTGAAAACAGTGTTGCTTTCACCTTTAGAAACCATCTTTAACGTTTCTTATCAAAGTGGAAAGATACCCGATTTTTGGCGAAAAGCTGTTGTGATCCCAGTTCATAAAAAGGGAGATATGTCATCAGTTGATAACTATCGTCCAATCTCCTTATGTTGTGTTTCTTGTAAATTAATGGAATCTATAATGAACAAGTCCTTGATTTCTTATCTAGAGAAGCAAAATCTGCTAAGTGAAAAACAGTTTGGTTTTAGAAAAAATAGATCATGTGCGTTACAACTTGTTGAGTGCAAAAATCAGTGGACCAAATTTCTAGATGAGGGAATTCCTGTTGACATTGTCTACATTGACTTTTGTAAGGCTTTTGATACCGTGTCACACAAAAAACTGCTAATTAAGTTGGCATCTTATGGACTGAACAAACTTTCTTTTAATTGGATCGAAAATTTCTTGACTAATAGATCCCAAGTCGTTAAAATTAAAAATTCTTTATCTGATTCTATTCCTGTTACCAGTGGCGTGCCCCAGGGTAGTATACTAGGTCCCACACTTTTTTAATCTTCATTAACGACTTATGTGAAATGCGCCAAAACAGTAATTTTACTTTGTTTGCTGACGATATCAAACTTTGGAATCTATCATCCAATTTCATGACACTTCAAGCTGACATAAATTATGTGCATGAGTGGGCCAATACATGGCAATTAAAAATATCAGTTAATAAATGTTTAGTTCTATATCTGGGTAGTTCAAACCCTAGGCATTCTTATCACATAAATGATTTCTATCTTTCTACTGACACACTTTGTGTAAAAGATTTGGGTGTTTTTCTGAATTCTAATTTATCGTCCAGATCTCATTGTGAATATATTGTGAAAAAAGGCATGCAGTTAAGCAATCTGATCTTGCGTAGTTTTATTTCTAAAGACAGATTATTACTTGTCAAGGCCTTCATTACTTACGTTCGACCAGTGCTTGAATATTGCTGTGTTTCGTGGAGTCCTTACCTGCTGTGTGATATCACCTCCGTCGAACGGGTTCAAAGAAGGTTTACGAAACGAATTTTTAGTGATAAAAATTTGACATATGCTGCAAGATTACACGAACTTGGTCTGGACACTCTTGAACTAAGACGCCTCCATAACGACCTAACATTAGCCTTTTCTATTATCAAATGTCAAGCTCTTCCTTTCAAGGATTTCTTCACAATTAATTTAAATTCTAATCGAGCAGCAAATTCTTGTAAACTTCTCGTCAATCATGTAAATAAAAATTGCAGAAAATTTGATTTTTGCAATCGAATAATTCCTATCTGGAACTCTCTACCTGAACAGATTATAAGTGCTCCAAATAGACACGTTTTTCTGACTAAACTTAAAAGATTAAACCTTTCTAAATTTCTTAAAGGGGCGTAAGTAAGAGCAGTTTTTCCTATTGCCTTTACGTTTACCCTGCTTCGTCATACTTAATTTGTTTTGTCTTTCATGTATTTTCATTTTCGTTCATTCGTCTTATCCATGTATGTTAATATTTTCTTTCGACTTAGCGAATAAATTGTTGTTGTTGTTGTTGTTGTTATCCTTCAGGTTTTCAGTGTAAGTATGCTGCCCTATTTCACTAAACCTTCTGAATTAGTTTAATTATTAAATCGGCTTGGATAATTCTATCGGTAGTACTCCGCATTTATCAAATCATATTGCTGTAAGCTGGTGTTTTTATTAACCCTAATATTACAGTAAGCAACCTTTTATCTTTGATGCAATACCCGTGTGACTTAATCGACGAAAAAAAATAATTTAATTTGAATATCTTATGTGCAGGTGTGATATTTTGTACAGAGTGAGATATTTAGTGGTAACTGTACCAGACAAAGAAAACGGTAGGTATGCAGTGCGTGCAGCAGCGTTGCCAGGTTGGCCGAAAATCGGCCAAAATTGGCCGATTTTCAGGCTTGATGTCCGATTTTGGCCGGTTGAAAGTCTTGGCCGATTTTGATGGCCGATTTTTTTAACAGTTTGGCCGAATTTGGCCGATCTTCTGAATAAGGAAGGTTGTTGCTATGCTGCGTATTATTGTTTATGTCTACTTACTGTAAGAAGAAGGCACAAAACAAAAATTACAACAATTTACAAAAGAACAACAAACCAGCAAGGACTGTGGACTCGAGTCCGCCCTTCCGGCCCGGCACCCCACCCACCCAGCCCAGGTTTCCTTCATTCATCCCCCACACCCAATTTCCTTCCCATTTCGTTCATGTATCTTCACAACACAACACATTAATCAAATCAAACCACTCCTTATGTCGTGTCATTCGTGTCTGCTTAGTCTGATGGGGCATCACTTATCCGCCCCCCGGGGGCGGATAATTTTATTATCCGCCCCCGGGGGCGAATAATTTTTATTATTCGCCCCCGGACTCACCGTCCCCGAACCTATCAGAAATGAGTGTTTTTAAGAAAATCGGTGAGAACCATTTATTAGATAAAAGTTTCCATATATTTACCATTACGGGGGCGAATAATAAAAAATTATTGCCCCCGGGGGGAAAACTCAAAAAATTATCCGCCCCCGGGGGCGGATAAGTGATGCCGTCTGATGGTGTACGTTGTCACTCGCTATTGGTTTCCTACACACGTTAACTGATTGCCGCTTTTAAGGACTCAACTATGCCATCACCGGTTAAAAAGAAACGCAAATCCGGATCTCATACATTTGTCAAATCTTGGCTTCCGGGAACCAATTTTCAAATCGTGGCTAATAGAAGGCAAAGATGGTTCTGCTCACTGTAAAGTAGTTCTGCTAATCTATGCCCAAAACACGATGCTCTTGTTGTACATATTAAGTCGGTCAAGCACATTAAAGCTGTTAGTGACTTTGAAAGTTGCCAACAAACACATTCATTGACGAGTTCTACTGGATTTACACATCGAAAAGAGCAGAGCTCTGCTGAAGTAGTTAAGAAGCTGAATTGAACTTAGCAGTATTTATCGTCGAACATTCCTCTATACTCACTATTGATCATCTCAGCGAAATGTTGAAGCGGTTATTGCCAAATGATTCGGTTGTTGGAAATATAAAGGTGAATAGGCGCAATCATACTTACCTACATCTTCAAAAATACAGGGTGGCCCTTTATTTAAGTATAACCGATTTTATTATAACACAACTTAGGCAGCTTCTAAATGCCCTACCTCCAGCTTTAACTGATATTAATCTCGATAAGGCCATATCTGAATACAACGTGCTTGTGAAGAATGAATGGAAATCAGCACTGCAAAATGATCCGGCTCTGTTTTGGGCCGAAGTCATTGAAGATGACAATAGCAATGGTGTTCTTCCGCGCTTTCAAAACATTACCTCATTTGCAATGTCTGCTTTAAGTTTGCCTTTTTCTAATGCTAGTGTTGAACGAGCTTTTTCTGTATTAAACTTAATGAAGACTAAACTAAGAAATCGCTTAGATGTCAAGACTACTAATGCTTTATTACGTGTTCGTTTTTTTGCTATGCTGGAAGGGTGAGGATTGTTGCAGCTTTACTGTTACCAAAACCATGCTTCAATTGTTTAAAAATACAATGTACAGTCCTATAATTTGTGATGATGATATCGTGTGCCTTAATGAACCGTTCTTAGATTCGGGTGATACTTTGTTGAATGTTCAAAATGCGTTTAATGTAGTAGATATTTCACCCAGTAGTTGATTTGAATAAATTTTATCCGTTTTCTTATTTTTCAACTATATATATACATAGTTTGGCCGATTTTGGCCGGAATTTACCTTTGCTCTTGGCCGATTTTGGCGGCCGGTTGTAAATGTCGATTTGGCCGATTTGCCTTTTCAGAGCTGGCAACACTGGCGTGCAGCAGCCACCGTTGTTTTTCCGCTTTTAGGGTTTTTTTGTAAACCATCGATAACTTAGTTCTAGAGCTCATAAGCTTAGCCAAGATTATCGCCAGCGGGCAGGAATTAAAAAAATTTTTTTATTTAAAAAGCACATAATCAGAGCGGGGCCGTTGACTAATCTATTTTTTGGCTTTTCACATTGTCCTGCACTATTTAGAAAATAGGAAAATTATTGTGATTCGAAATTTTTTATGTTTTTGACGGATAAAATGCTTTTAATGCGCTTGAAGCGCTAATTTTTCACTTTTTCCTGCTATAAAACGATAGAAACTGCCAAAAGATAGAAGAAATCGGTGCGAGAAGCGCCGAATTTTTTCGATTTCGCGTCGCTATACACATGCAACCATATTTCTCAGTTTTTGAACATGTCAAATTTTTCGCCAGGGAAGAGAATCCCCCTTCCCCCTTGCTGCGCCAGTGCTAGAGCTTTACTTTGATTGAAAATCCTGATCTTCTGTTCGGATTT
Source organism: Mermis nigrescens (assembly GCA_036768485.1). Lineage (NCBI taxonomy): Eukaryota > Metazoa > Nematoda > Enoplea > Mermithida > Mermithidae > Mermis > Mermis nigrescens. The sequence continues at coordinate 3,517,988 of JAVLUZ010000341.1, read as the reverse complement.
GTAAAAGAAAGCAAAGTGGCTCAGCCAAAGCTCATCAATCTTATCTTATAGTCCAATATTTATAACGAACACAAATTTTGAGTGAAATCATCTCAATTCTCGCATTATCATTAAGGAATCCCTATAAACCAAGAAAGCCATGTGCGCATTTTCATTTTCGTATTGGCTGGCATTTATTTATTTATATAACAAAATGCAACAGGCTTTTCTAAAGGCACTGATTATTGGCCAATGTTGGCCCCGAATTTTTCGTTGAAGGCCAATATTGGCCAATAACTACGTGCATTAGGGGCCAATCTTTGCAAGATTTAAAATTCTTAAAAGCTTCACGTCCGTGGGTTTCGAATCCCGTACTTTTGTGTTGGTAAACTCACCGCGCGCACTGCCGCCATAGCAAAATTGGGAGTTTTTGAAGAATATGGTGTGAACCGATTTTGCGCCATTCCGGCAGAACTGCTATACAATTGCGCAAAAACGATACTTTGTGTCACTAAAAGACGCGGAAAAAAATAATAAATCAAATCTATACAAAACTTACAGAGTTACGGTACTTCAAACATCATACTTCGACATTCACCATTTTGAGCCACTTTAAGGAATTTTACCAGTTTATCAAAGGTTTCCAATTTTTTTAATTAATATTTTCCTGCCATTTTCAAGGTTGCAGATTACAAAAAAGTTAAGTTATACTGCGTGGAAACCAAGATTAAAGAAAAATTTTTGTAATTTTTTGCCCAAATTTAAAGAAATTTTTTTTAATCTCACTATTTTTAGCATTGTTTACATCCAGTTAAAGATTTCTACTTAAATACGATTCAAACAGCATTTTTGGATCATCTCAAAGTTCCAACCATTTGAAGATTCAAACAGTGGAATGCAGAATAACATGTACCCAACTTAGGTCGACCTAAGCATCTATACATCGACCTGAGCATCTATACATCGACCTAAGCATCTATACGTTGACCTAAGCATCTATACCTCGACCTAAGCGGGAGCGACCTCGACTTAAGCAGCCGAAAACACCTCAGATAAACTAAGCCTAAGCCTAAGCAACATTTAAGCAGAAACTTGAATTTTCACATTATCGAGACAGAAAGAACATGCAAAAAAATTGTTTTTTCAAATTTGAAAATTTTCAAACAAAAATTTTTTTTCCGTAAAATAAAAGTTATTTTTCGTAATCAGCGACCTTGAAAATGTCAGATACATATGTTTTCAGCCCAAATTCGGAACATTTTTGGTAAACTGTAAAATACCTCTTTTTAATGTAGCTAATCCTGAGTAACTCTATCTTCACCAATATTGGTCCGTTTTTCATGAAATTTTTTTCCGCACTTTATTTATGCATGTCCTCCTCATATCAATAAATATTGTTCCTTTCCACGTACATCTGCAAGTTTTCCTTTCACACCATATAGTAAAGTTTAGCCCAAAATTGTGATCAAAATTCTGAAGAATGATACTAATGCTATCTCTTATATACAGTATACGCACTTAATATTTTTTGTTTAAAAGAGATTGCTTATCCTATCTTTTATGCCTATGTAGTTTGAATTGTATGGTAGGTATTTCTGGAGTAACTTAAGAATATGGTACTTTCGGAATACTAACAAATAACCTTCAGAAGAGCGGATTTTTTTGCTCAGTACTTAGAACACCTTAAAAGAAAGCGTGGAAAAAATATTTCATGCGTCTATGATCAATATTACAAAAGCTATGGGTTTCTTTAATTAGCCTTTTCTCGACCTAATTAAGCATCTTCTCGACCTAAGCATTTGAAGATCCAAACAGCTGAATGCAGAATCACATGTAAATACCCAATTTACGTCGACCTAAGCATCTATGCATCGACCTAAGCATCTATACATTGTACCTAAGCATCTATACATCGACCTAAGCATCTATACATCGACCTCAAGCATCTATACATTGATCTGAGCATCTATACATCGACCTAAGCATCAATACATCGACCTGAGCGGGAGCGACCTCGACCTAAGCAGCTTGAAACACCTTTCAGATATACTAAGCCTAAGCCTGAGTATAATAGTAGCAAAAACTTAGATTTTCGAGTAAAACCGAAAAAACATGCAAAAAAATATGAAAATTCTTTTAGTTTTTTTAAAATTTCAAACGACTTTCCGCGCCTTTTTTCCTTTTTCTCCTTCATTGCTATGATTTCCTTCCGTTATTTCAGCCCATATTATTTATTTCTGACAAATGTGTAAGTCCTTGGATCGAGTCATTTAATCGTCCCACGCAACACTCAAATCGAGAGTTGCCTGCAACTTTGCAAATATGGCTCAGATTTTCACCAAATTTTCTTTCCGCGCTTCAATTTATCATGTTCTATCATTTTGGCAAAAAAAATTTTGGCATTCCATATTCGCTTTGGCACCTTTTCCGAAAGTACCATATTCTTAAGTTTAGCCCACATGCAGATACCCAATTTACGTCGACCTAAGCATCTATACATCGACCTAAGCATCTATACATCGATCTAAGCATCTATACATCGACCTAAGCATCTATACATCGACCTGAGCAGGAGCGACCTCGACCTAAGCAGCTTAAAACACCTTTTTAGATATACTAAGCCTAAGCCTAAGTATAATAGAAGCAAAAACTTAGATTTTTGTATATCTTGTCAAGTAAAACCGAAAAAAACATGCAAAAAAACATGAAATTTTTTTAATTTTTTTCAAAATTTCGAACAGCTTTTCGCGCCTTTTTTCTTTCTTCTCCTTCATTGCTATGCTTCCCCACATAATTTCAGCCCATATTATTTATTTCTGACAAATGTGTAAGTCCTTGGATCGAGCCATTTAATCGTCCCACCCAACACTCACATAGAGAGTTGCCTGCAATTTTGCAAATATGGCTCAGATTTCCACCAAATTTTTTTTCGCGCTTCAATTTATCATGTTCTACCATTTTAGCAAAAAAATTTGGCATTCCATATTCGTTTTGCTCCTTTTCTAAAAGTACCATATTCTTAAGTTTAGCCGGTATTTCTAATTGTCGTTGGTTTGCCCTACGTATTGCAAAATATATATATGAAACACAAAAGCGTGCAACGGTGCAAAATATTAACATAATGGTATACAACATACGCTAATGTATACAACATATACAACATATCAACGATTGTTTTGTACTATCAGTAAAACTTTCCGATCTTTTTCCCCATACTGTTGATACACCTGTTTTTGAAATTTTCGAGTCAGATATGTATCTGCTACCTATATGTGCATAATCTACCTGACGTGCACGATTATATCATTTTTTATGTATTATGTTCAAACTACATAGGCATAAAAGATAGGATAAGCAATCTCTTTCAAACAAAAAATATTAACTGCGTATACTGTATATAACAGATAGCATTGGTATCATTCTTCAGAGTTTTGATCACAATTTCGCTATGGCGCAGTGTGCGCGCGCGTGAGTTTACCAACACCATGAGCGTAGCTACGTGAGGCACTTGAGGCACGTGCCTACCCCAGAAAATTTCCAATTATGTTTGGCCACAACTTTACTGACTATGAACTATTACAACTTTGTGTTCTGTTACTGTAAGTGTTAACATCGTCTTAGAGTTGTTGCCTCGCCTGTCTTGCTTGACGGCGTCAATTCTCTTCTTGTAGTGCTGTATCACCATGAAACGCCAGGCGACTTTATTTGATTTTTTAATCAGCCTGTTAGAGCCAGGCATGCCTCCTCAGAGTCTAGCTCAAGTAATCCACCATATTCGATAAATGGCGATGAGAATGAAACGATTGCTAGTAGCGGTGGTGTTCATGCCTCAGATCATAGGCGTAGCCATGATTTTTGCAAGGGGGAATCCAGAAAAGATTTTTTCCGTCTGAAAACTCATAAAAATGGACCAGGCCTCTAAATCACGTGTTTCCAGGGCTTTTCAAATCCTCCTGCATTATTTATGCAATCGAAAAATTTATTTTTTCATTTAAATTTTTTTACGTTTTTGACGGAAAAAATGTTTATTATGTGCTGGAAGCAGTGTTTTTTTGTACAAGGTCCGTTTGTACATGTACAAAGATGGTCCCCAAAAGTCTTTGTACATTTTGTACATGCAAAATTTTGTGTACTATAATATAGTACAGTAGCGATTTTAGCGTGGTAAAACAGGGTTTTCGATCTTTGGTAGTGTATTTTAGCTAATTTCTGGGTTTCTGACGCCAAAATTACTAAAATTATCTGAAAAACGGCGCGAAGCGCCGAAAAATATTGACATTTTCCCATTCTAAATGCAAATTCTGCCATTTTAAAGATATATAGGACAAACAATTTATCAGCTCGGCGCGAAGCGCCGAAAAATTTGGGAATTTTACACCTTTTTACAGTTTTTGTCTTTCTAAAAATCTTTATACATTTTGTACACACAAAATTTTTGGGTACTATAATATGGTACAGCAGCAATTTTAGTATTGTAAAAACAGAGTTCTTCGACTTTTCGTAGTGTGTTTTAGCTAATTTCTGGGTCTCTAAGGGCAAAAATTACTAAGAATCGTCTTAAAATGGCGCGAAGCGCCGAAAAATTTGACATTTTTACTTTTGAAATGCAATTTCTGGCATTATAAAGATATATAGAACACACAATTACTCATTTCGGCGCGAAGCGTCGAAATTTTTCGAATTTTAGACCTTTTTTCAATTTTTGTCTTCCCAAAAATCTTTGTACATGTACAAAGATGGTCCTGAAAAGTCTTTGTACATCGGGAAAAATCTTTGCCGAATACAAAAAAACCGTGGCTGGAAGCAGTGTTTTTTGTACAAGGTTCGTTTGTACATGTATGTACAAAGATGGTCCTCAAAAGCAGGGGCGTAGCCAGGGGGAAGGGGGAATTTCCCTGGGGAAAATTTCGAATTTTTATAAATGGAGCTATGCGGTTGCGTAACGCTGTCCTGCGACGATTTTGTTGTGAATAAACCAGAAAATTCGGCGCTTCGCGCCGATTTATTCTAGTTTTCGCCATTATTTTAACTTAATGGCAACAAACAAGAGAGAGACAAAACAAGAAAATATCTATTGTTCAGAAAAATACAGTAAATTTGGTAAAACATAAATACATGATAAAAGAGTGACAGAACAAAGGGACATACAGATCACGGAGTGTGATACAAGTAGGTATGCTTCAACAATAAAATTGTAAAATCAATATTTAGCAGCTCTTTTTTGAACGAACCAACGTTAGGAGAAGCGACGACATGATCAGGTAACTTGTTCCAAATTTTTGAATATCTTTAGGAAAAGTTATTGAAGTGAGCATATTTGCAACGGACAACTGCTAAAGTAAGTTGATAAGGAAAACCGTTGATAATTTAATACAGAAGACATAGACATATGTAAAGACAAAGAAAATAAAATATAAAAAATATAATAACAAAGAATAAAGCGTTTGTCGCCAGGGTGTGGGTAAAATCCGAACGGAAACGGAAACGGAAACAACGGGTAAAAGCCGGAAACGGAAACGGAAACAATGGGTAAAAGCCGGTACCGGAAATGTAAACGAACCAAAGTGCGCAGAACCGGGGTTTTCCATGTAGGGCCCATCAGGGTCAACACCCCCAGCCCCGTTTCTGCCGAAATTTTCTCTAACTGAAGGGGGTTTAGGGGCTCGGAAACGGGTTACCCCATTATTCGTATGCGAAGGTGACCCCGGTTCCGTCGGGGATTTCTCCGCCCTGGGGCGGTCCAAAGTGGCGGAACCGGGGTTCCCCAAGTAGGGCCCATCAGGGTCAACGCCCCCAACCCCGTTTGCGCCAAAATTTCTCCAACTGAAGGGGGTTTGGGGGCTCGGAAACGGGGTACCCCATTATTCATATGTGAATCTGACCCCGGTTCCGTCGGGGTTTCACCGCCCTGGGGGCAGCCCAAAGTGGCGCAACCGGAGTTCCAAAAGTAGAGCCCATCAGGGTCAACGCCCCCAACCCCGTTTCCGCCAAAATTTCTACAACTGAACGGGGTTTAGGGGCTCAGAAACGGGGTTCCCCCTCATTCATATGTGAATCTGACCCCGGTTCCGTTCCGCTACTTTTGAGCGCCCCTAGGGCGGAGAAACCCTCGACGGAAACGGGGTCACTTTCGCATATGATTAATGGGGCACCGCGTTTCGAGCCCCTGAACCCCCTTCAGTTGGAGAAATTTTGGCAGAAACGGGGCTGGGGGTGTTGACCCTGATGGGCCCTGCTTGGAAAACCCCGGTTCCACCACTTTGGTTCGTTTCCGTTTCCGGTTCTGGCTTTTACCCATTGTCTCGTTTCCGTTTCCGGCTTTTACCTGTTGTTTCCGATTCCGTTTCCGTTTCCGGCTTTTACCCATTGTTTCCGTTTCGTTTCTGTTTCCGGATTTTACTTTTCCCCTTGTTGCCATGAGAAGATTAAGTACCTTTTTGCAAACATTTCTAGTAAAGAGAAATTCAAAAGTATGGAGAAGATTCGTTCGCTTTGTGCAGATTGCGTTTTTAAGAGCTGTCTTAGCACTGGGAACATGACAAGTCTACAAAATATTCGCACCTCATGCGTGTTAAGAACAGTCATTCTGGCATGAAAATATCAGAAAATTTCAGCGCTGCGCGCCAGTCTATTTTATCTATTCATCAATTGAATTAAGGACCATGATTCGGACGATTTTATGAAAATTTCAACATTGAAATTCAATATTTCAGTGCATAATTTGGCGAAATTTTCCGTGGCTCTGCCCTGAACCCCGCTGGGGACGCGTGAGCACGCCACCCCAGACCCCCCAGCCCAAAAAGATTTTTGGGGCGACAAAAACTGTAAAAAGGTGTAAAATTCCCAGAAATTTTAGGCGCTTCGCGCCGAAATGAGTAATTGTTTGTCCTACATATCTTTAAAATGGCAGAATTTGCATTTAGAATGGAAGAACGTCAAAATTTTCTCGGCGCTTGGCGCCGTTTTAAAACAATTCTCAGTGATTTTTTCCTTTTAGAGACCCAGAAATTAGCTGAAATATACTACCAAAAGTCGAACAACTCTTTTTACCACACTAAAATCGCTACTGTACCATATTATAGTACCCAAAAATTTGTGTGTACATAATGTACAAAGATTTTTGGGGAGACAAAGACTGTAAAAAGGGGTAAAATTCCCAAAGTTTAGGCGCTCCGCGCCGGAATGAGTAATTGTTTGTCCTACATATCTTTAAAATGGCAGAATTTGCATTTAGAATGAAAAAATGTCAAATTTTTCGAAGCTTCACGCCATTTTAAAACAATTCTTATTGATTTTTGCCCTTAGAGAACCAGAAATCAGGTAAAATACATTACCAAAGTCGGGCAACTCGGTTTTTACCACAATAATATCGCTATTGTACCATAATAGAAAAATGTCAAATTTTTCGACGCTTCGCGCCATTTTGAGACAATTTTTAGTAATTCTTGGTGTTAGAAACCCAGAAATATGCTAAAATACACTATCGAAGATCGAAAACCCTGTTTAACCACACTAAAATCGCTACTGTACTACATCATAGTACACAAAAATTTGGACTCTGCGATGATCAACATTCACAGAGATAAAGATTGATATCAATGCTGTTCTTGATGATTTCATGATTTTAAAGCCAATAACGAAGCGTCTTAAATAAATTTGTATTTTGTTAAGTTACTTGGCAAAAATGATGGTGTTTTTTAGCTTTTCACAGTGAGATCTACTGACTCAGAAAATTTAAAGTTTAACTTTTTTCGAATTATAATAAAAAATATGCTGTATGTATATGAATAGGCGCAAAGCGCCCAAAAATTTTAAGCTTATTCAAAAATGTGCTAAAATCTATTCAGGCGGTGATTCAGATGAGCTTTAAGTATTTTCTATTTTTTGTTTGAAAGATCCCTGTAAAAAATACTGGTACTTCCAGAATTTTGGGGGCCAATCCCCAGGCACGTAGCTGGCCGTCCTATTTTGGGGGACTAACATCAATTTTGGGGACCAAGCCCATAAAGGCCAAAAATAGCACAAAAAATGTTTAAAAGGTCCTATTTTTCCGATTCTTCTGAATTTTGGGGGGTCCGGACCGGACTCCCCTATCCCCCCAGAGCTACGTGCCTGCCAATCCCTCAATCCCCATAGCTGTTCTAGTAGCAACCTGATGGTTTCCCTGATTGGTTAGGCGGTCATTTGATTTGTGATCCATATGGTACTTAATGCAACAGCCAGTACATTTGTTCGATTTCTAAGGTAGGTAGCTAATGATAGTGTCTGAAAATTGACTATTCGTTTTTTGGGCGGTTGGACTGAGCATCATATGCGATTAGTAGGAATAAAATACTGTATTGACTAATCAATTCAAGATTTATAGCTTTTTTGTTTTCTAGCAAACTTTTATTGCTAATTGCCATGAATTTGTAACATTCACACTTATACATATGTAGTCCTTTAGTATGTGCAGACTTTTTGTATGTTAACTGGATGTGCCTACCCTAGGAAAAATCCTGGCTACGCCTATGAACACGAAAGTACGGGGTTCGAAACCCACGGACATGAAGCGTTTTAAGAATTTAAAATCTCGCAAATATTGGCCCCTAATGCACGCCTTATTGGCCAATATTGGCCTTTAACGAATAATTCGGGGCCAACATTGGCCAATAATCAGTGCCTTTTCTAAAGGCTCAGAAACATTAACTTTTTATTTCCGTGTGATTCTGTTAATGTTTGGTCCACATGTACATACGTGTGACTCGGGACTGAATAATTGACCATTCTTAAAATTAACACAGATTAGGGGTATCATTCGACAGGACTGCGTTTCGGAACCAGAGAAACATGACCTACTATCCTTAGATTAAAGACTAAAATTAGAATATCTTCCACTTTACAATCGTTGCCTTTTATATGGCATAGATAAACTGCCGGTCGCCGCAATACATAATAATTATAGTGTTTCATTGGCGATTTGCGTAAATGTTTGGGGTCTAAGCATAGGTGGGTGGCACCAAAATTCTGGCGGCTCGAAGATTTTTCAAAGGTCAAAAAATGGCCTTAAAAATCGTGGTATGGCGGTAAACACAACGTTTCAACGTTTCTCATCGAGCACTATCCATTGGCTCCAAAAAATTGCGAAAAAACGTGAAATTTCCAAAAATTGAATTCTGGGGGGTATTTTGGTTTCTAAGAGGTGCATACCCAAACCACACATGCCCAGGTGTGGGTCCAAGTCCAGAACAGACCCGAAATTCGGGAAATAGAAAAGTTCAATGTTACATGGTAGTGATTTTGCACAAAATCGGTCCAGATTAAGCGCTAAAATGGTACCTACATCGAATGAATGATATATATATATATATATATATATATATATATATATATATATATATATATATATATATATATATATATATATATATATATATATATATATATATATATATATACATGGGCGTAGGCAGGGGCGAAGGGGGCGGCCGCCCCCCCCCCCTTAGCCCAAAAATAATTTTGGAAAGGTAAGGAAATGCATGAAAATTGGCATCATTTTATCGAAAATTTTCAAATTTTTCGGCGCTTGCGCTGTCAGAATCATTATTTTCGTTCACTTAGGCCCAAGCGTGGCCAAAAAACGTCATTTTTCATAGCTGCTCCCCTTAGCCCGAAAATAATTTTGGAAAGGTAAGGAAATGCGTGAAAATTGGCATCATTTTATCGAAAATTCTCAAAATTTTTCGGCGCTTCGCGTCAGAATGATTACTTTCATTTATTTAGGCCCAAGCGCGGCCAAAAAAATGTCATTTTTTATAGCTGCTCTCTTAGCCCAAAAAATAATTTTGGAAAGGTAAGGAAATGCGTGAAAATTGCCATCATTTTATCGAAAATTCTCAAAATTTTCGGCGCTTCAACGCCGTGGAATCACTATTTCTCGTTCATTTAGGCTCAAGCTGGCCAAAAAACGTCATTTTTTATAGCTTATTAGGAGAAAATAAAAATTTTTCGAAAAAATTGAATGTTATGAGCTCAACGGATAGAGCATGTTCGCAAACGTCAGAAAATGCACTTTATTTGGCGCCCCGGCGACCATATCCCTAAATATAGGGTCACCAAATTTTGACCGCCCCCCCCCCTTAGAAAAATCCTGCCTACGCCCCTGTATATATATATATACAGGCCTGTAGGAGGGGGTAGGGGGCCTGCCCCCCCCCGAAACCAAAAATTTTCTCAAAAACACCGAAGGGGGAGTAATGGAAAAAATAAGATTCGCAAAATTTTCGAGCTTCGCGCCGAAATGAGTAATTGTGTGTTCTATATATCTTTATAATGGCAGAAATTGCATTTCAGAAGGAAAAATGTCAAATTTTTCGGCGCTTCGCGCCATTTTAACATGATTCTTAGTGATTTTTGCCCTTAGAGACCTAGAAATTAGCTAAAATACACTACCAAAAGTCGAACAACTGTTTTTACCACACTAAAATCGCTACTGCACCATATTAAAGTACCTAAAAATTTATGTGTACGGAATGTACAAAGATTTTTGGGAAGACAAAAACTGTAGAAAGGTGTAAAATTCCCAAAAATTTTCGACGCTTCGCGTCGAAATGAGTAATTGTTTGTCCAATTTTCTTTTAAATCAAAAAGTATACACTTTAAACTCATTTTATCACACAAGAAATATAGCTTATCAAGATACATCAGATTTCTTGATGACTAAAAAAGGCGGACTGAACAGAAAAAGCGTAAAATCATGCCGTTTCGGTGTTTTTGATAAATTTTTTGGCCTGCTAAATAACCATATTCTCGTAAATTTGCTGCAAATTTTAGTGTTACAATTTTTGCTCAGATGATCTCTGGTGCGTTGGCTTCTGGGGCTCTGCCCCAGACCCCACTGGGGGGCGCTTGAGCGTCGCCACCCCAGACCCCCCAGCCGTAGGGAAGGCTACAACCATGGGGGTTCGGGTCCGGGTCCATGAGAATTTATGATTATGATGTCTCATGTGTACAACTTGGTCCTCTTATTAATCATTTACCGCTAATTTGTGAATGCACTCAGATTGCGTGATTGTTTCTTATTTTCAGAATGTCAGTCAACAAGAAGTTACAGTACGCGCCTCGAATTTTGCATGCACAGTCTCCATTAACTTTTGTTGCAGTCGAATTTTATTGAGCAAACCTTAGTGGGCATTAGTGGGCAGCTGTTAAGCACTTACAGCCGTTTGACGGACTGCTTTCTAAGTACTGCGGCCGTTCGCGGACTGCAGTGGCCGTTGGATGCTGACTGCAGTTACTTCGCTGTTAGTACGGAAACATGTATAGTATCGCAGCTAGCATATTGCGTTATTTGTCACACTGCGTTTCAAAAGTGTGTACATGCTGCAGGTCCAGTCCGGAGAAAAAAAGGTAAAAATAGATAGGAATTTTTGTGCATATCATTATAATTCTCGTTTCCTCCATTGGAATCTCATCTAAGAGATAATGGGCATAAGAATGAAATAAAATAGTAATTCCTGTGTGCGATCAATTGCATATTGCTCTGCAGCAAAAGAGCATTTTAAAATTAATTTCAGGCTGAGAGCGTTCCGCGTTTTAAAACAAATTCATGGCCAATAAAGAGTAAAAGATTTAAAAATCATATAGACCCAAAATTTCTTTTGCCATTAGTTATATGATTTTAAAAAGCGCATCTTTTCGACTAAATCATAATTATAAATAAAATCAAAGCAAATTGCTCTTATCTTTTGAAGGAAAAGGTTTTTCAAAAAGGTATTTTCCTTCTTTCTACAAACCATATTTTTCACTGTTATATTGCAAAATCAATCATACAAAAAAGACAAATTAATGCCGGCACGAAATGCAGGAAATTTTTAGAAATTCCTAATTCTTTTACCTGTCTTGTTCTTCCCTAATTTTTTCAGTATCTTTACAGCTGTGGGGAGGGTCTGAGGTGGTGTGCTCAAGCGTGCTCCAGCATGGTTCAGGACAGAGTCCTGAAAATTTTGTGTGCTGGATAAAACGATTTTAATGTTAAATAGTAATGCTGAAATTTTCGCAAAATGGCTACAATCCTGGTCCTGAATCAAGCCCAAAAACACATAAAATTGATGAACTCCTACATTGCACAAAAACTTTTACGACCTCTGCTAATTACATAGCGCAGCAACGGGCTCATGCTATGAGAATTTTGTTCTTACCTCTTACCGCTTTCAGGCCCTTTTGTAGAAGTGCTGGATTGTTTTAGCTGATTCAAGCTTTTGAATTCATTTGATCTATATAACAATAAATAATAATGACTCGGCGTGAAGCGCCGGAAAATTTTGACGATTTTGCCTTTTTGAACTCAGTTTTCTGACACATTATTGCAACAGAAAATCAATAATATTTCTGAAAATTTCTAGGGGATGGCATGGCATGTGCCTTAATGCCCCCTACGCCTATGTTTTTATGGGATTATTTTGAAATTACTAGCAATAATAAATAATAACCGCCCGTCGGTTCCTTGCAGCACCGCCAACTAGCGTGCCTTCTGAACAACTCTTTAGTAGTGCAGGCATTGTGTACGATCCGTGTAGATCCCGACTCAGGGGCGATTTATGTGAAGAGTTATGGTTTTTGAAATACAATCTGGTATTAGTGAAGATTTAGAAGTTGGAAATAAAGTCTTTAGCCGCAATTCAAGTCTTTCATCATTCGCATCTTTTTAAATTTTTTTTTAATACCTCGTAAACCGTTATTTTTCAAGCAAAAATTATATCGGGTCCGGGTCTCAAAAATTTTCACTAGCCGGGTCCGGGTCCGGGTCCAAAAAAAAACCTGGGAAATAACGGGTCCGGGTCCGGGTACCCATTGCATCCCTAATATATGGGTAGTGAGCCCGGACCCTAGGAGCTCACCACGCTTAAGACATACACTGTGCTGAAGCATACTGATTTTATTTGACTACGCCGCTCTTAGTACACGTGCACTCAACTGCTTATCACCTCTAAGCGTGCTACTTCTCGCTTATTATCGCGCCTCATCTGCATAATATGACCTCATGCTCTGCTTTGTTTATTGTAAGTTGCTATGACTCAAATACCTTATTGTGCAACAATGATACTTATTCCAATTAGCTTTAAACATAATATAACATGCAATCAATGAATCCTCATGCATGGTCCGTCGAAAATGATCGTACATTTCCGCTTTGGCATTCGCAGTACGCTGGATGGTAATTAGGACGATGGGTGCCTTCAAGTAAGACGATATCACAGTCAATATCGCATCCGCGGCCCACAATAATTTTAGGCGCCGGTGAATCGTCTTCATCTCTACTCCAAATCTTCGACTAAATCTTCGAATGCGCCTGCTTGAAAGCTTGTCGATTGGAAAACTATCTTTTTCAAATGGCGTCCCAATATTTGAAACGCGATTTCGCTGATAATCGACCAACGCTAAAACAGAGAGGTCCATTGATTTATCAAAAATATTCAAAAAGTTTGAATGGTAAAATAACGCATTGAATGACGAAACAAACGCCATATTGATTAAAATAAAATTTTTGGTATCTAACGCCATATCTAAAGCTTTTTTGGGATGTTGACTCAAGGGCGACCAAACACGAACTTTTTTGGTAAGAAAAATTTGTGTCGGATCCAAGATATGAAACATTTATTATATTGTTTGTCCCTCCCCTTGGCTGAAACCTGAACACACATCTATATTTACTCTATTTATCTCTTAAAAAGGATTTTTTTCAGAAAGAACAAGAAAAAACGAAAATCGAGACGCAATTCGCATAAAATTTTGATTATCTTGCAACCTAAACGATTCTAAATTAATTTTATAACAAATAGCTTTGTAATTAGGAACTCCAAATGGAGAAAATAATTCAAAACAAGTTTTAAATGAATCTACACATTAATAGACAAGCATTCGGAAGAATAATTGAAATTTTAAGCCAGATCAATAATCAGAATTGATGAAGCAAATCTTATCACATTATTTAATCAAAAATTTTCATGATTTTGATGCTATAGAACTTGACGAGAAAGCCTGGAAAATTGTTCTTTTGCCATGTCATCATTTTATTTTTTTGATTTTTAAATTTTTTGAGCCCTTTAAGAATTTTGCCGCTACTGATCTATAGTCATTAATGATTTTTTGGTATAAATGGAAACAAAATGGTTAAATAATGTGATAAGATTTGCTTCATCAATTCTGATTATTGATCTAGCTTAAAATTTTAATTATTCTTTGAATCTTTTTTTAATGTATAGATTCATTTAAAACTTGTTTCTGAATTATTTTCTCCATTTGGATTTGCTAATTACAAAGCTATTTGTTAGTAAAATTAATTTAGAATTGTTTAGGTTGCAAGATAATCAAAAATTTATGCAAATTACATCTCGATTTTTGTTTTTTCTTGTTCTTTCTGAGAAAATCCTTTTAAGAGATAAATAGGTAAATATAGATGTGTGTTCAGGTTTCAGCCAAAGGGGAGGGCAAACAATATGATAAATGTTTCATATCTTGGATCCGACACAAATTTTTCTTACTCAAAAAAGTTTGTGTTTGGTCGCCCTTGAGTCAACATCCAGAAAAAGCTTTAGATATGGCGTTAGATACCAAAAAATTTTATTTTAATTAATATGACGTTTGTTTTGTCATTCAATGCGTTATTTTACCATTCAAACTTTTTAAATATTTTTGATAAATCAATGGACCTCTCTGTTTTAGCGTTGCGATAACGCGATTTTGCTATAGCAAAATCGCATGTTTCAAATATTGGAACGCCATTTGAAAAAGATAGTTTTCCAATCGACAAGCTTTCAAGCAGGCGCATTCGAAGATTTAGTCAAAAATTTGAAGAGTAGAGATGAAGACAATTTACCGGCGCCTAAAATTATTGTAGGCCGCGGATGCGATATTGACTGTGATATCGTCTTACTTGAAGGCACCCATCGTCCTAATTACCATCAAGCGTACTGCGAATGCCAAAGCGGAAATGTTATGATCATTTTTGACGGACCATGCATGAGGATTCATTGATTGCATGTTATATTATGTTTAAAGCTAATTGGAATAAGTATCATTGTTGCACAATAAGGTATTTGAGTCATAGCAACTTACAATAAACAAAGCAGAGCATGAGGTCATATTATGCAGATGAGGCGCGATAATAAGCGCCGAAGTAGCACGCTTAGAGGTGATGAGCAGTTGAGTGCACGCGGTAACTAAGAGCGCAGCGTAGTCCAAATAAAATCAGTATGCTTTAGCACAGTATATGCTTAAGCATTGGTGAGCGGTGACTCCTAGGGTCCGGGATTACTACTTATATATATATATATATATATATATATATATATATATATATTTTTTTTTTTTTTTTTGTTGCTGAAATTTTCATCAATTTTCTGCAAAAAAATCATTAAATTACTTAATTTTTAGGAAATCCTGGTGAAAGGCCAAAACTTGTGAGATTAAGGTGAAAGAACGTTTTAGAAGCTTGATTTACTGCCTGATTTCATGTGTTTGTAGCATCTGATGCGGAACGCCTAAATTTTTCAAAGAACTATGCTCGAAAATAGAAGGAATATGCTGATACAGCTGTTTTTTGCTCTTGAAATTGTTTTGAAAGCTATTCCATGAGCGAAAAATGCTTTCTGTTCGCCAAGAAAGTTTATAAATGTCATTCAAAGGTATTGTCCGCAAGCGCCATAAAAATCAGAAATTATGATCACTGACGGCCAAAAACCATTGCAAATTACACAACCGTCCTTTTTCTCAAAAATTTTGGACCAATGGGGCGGCCGCCTTCCCCTTAAATCCGCCCCTGGGTGCATCCATCATCAACCATTTTTCATCATTACTTGCTGTATCATAAATTACTATGGATCAACGAATAAATCAATTTAGTAGGTATAATGGAGGTGAATAAAATCAGTCCTGACCATTTGAAAAGCAGCGGAAATAAGATAGACAGTCAAGTCTAAGATATTTGTAAGATAAAGCATCGTTCATGCATAGTGGCTTCAACGCCCATTGAGGGAAGTGCCTCCATTGAATTTCATCGGCATCCACCGTTACAACTACTTCTAGCTGATCATCAACTACTGTAAAAGTTCCCTAAGGAACAAAATGATCTTTCAGAATTTAGAAAACTCTACTTTATATATTTACACGTTTGCATTACAGTCAATTACTGGTCTGCAAAGCATGTAAATACATAACCATACATACAAGTGTCTCAGCATTTTTTCCTGTCAATTTTGATCATCCAGGGATTTAAAAATGTATTGTTGCAATTAAAATGTCTAAAAATTCTACCACCTTATTTCCGACAGTTCAGAAGTTTGACTCTTTGCCTTGTTTCAGTTCCACAATGAAATAACGAGAAAATGCACACTTATAGCAAAGCAGACTGCATTTTCCAGTCCCTCGTTAAGTTTTCTCACTATGCTCAGGTATGTATGTGATAAAAGCTTGATGGGAACCTGATAAGGACGGTCATTCATATGTTCGAATTTGCTTGAACACAAAGACAAACAGGGCGGATTTAGGGGCCGGCCGTCTCATTGGCCCAAAATAGTGCGCAAAATTAAGGATTTTTTTAGCGATTTTCGGGTTAAAAAGGACGTTTCCGCCTCAAGTCAGGGTTCCGCCTCCTTACGGTACCGCCCTCTTAGGGAAAATCCTGGATCCGCCACTGAACACGAATAATCAAAATTTTGGTACCATCTATGGATACTATGAAATAAATACATCATTTTAAGCCAACCTAAGCTTATGTAGTGTGGTTACACGCCACGTTTTTGGACATCCGTGATCAAGACTTTGCCTAGATCGACAAGTTTTCGTTTCAAGAAGCCTTTGGCATTATTAATTTTAGGTCGCAGAGCGCCTTTCAATTTTTTCATAGCATGAATGTAGCCATTGAGGAAACAGCATACCACTATGCCTTTCCTCTTGCTACATGCTCGAGGACAACTCCCAACAAAATTCCATTGTATTCCCAATATTTTCTCTATTGATGTTTAAAGCGCGCTGCGCCAATCGCAGCACTTTTATCGACAACTGGTTCTAGTATTATACTGTGATCTTCATCTTATGCACGGGTTTTTTGGTCAATTTAGTAATGCAAAAATAAAGTTTTAGGAGGTAAATAGTGTCAGGCCTTTCCCGGCGCTTCGTGCCGAATCGATTTCTTATCATTGTTGTTTAGGCCGCTGCTCGGACTCTGACAATTTTCGTAATATGAAATTGCGTTGTAGAGAGGTAAAATTTCAAATTTCTCATGATTCGTGCCATTTTGATAACTTATAGTGTTTTATTCTTCAACGAAACTAGAAATCGACTAGAGTGCACTAGTGAAAATCTGAAAACGCAGTTTTAAGAAACAGAATATAATACTAATCGTTTTATTCATTGCAGTACACTGAATTTACAATTACAAAATATTCAAAAACTCGTTTTGGGTCGCACTATTTTATAAAGGATACATTTTCCGTAAAAACAAAAACCTTCGGTTCTTCAATATGAGCGCTCAATTTTAAACGTTTTAGATTATCCAATGTGAACTAAAATTTGAAATCTGGCAAAAATGTTGGGTATGGTTCACATTTGTAAATCAAATCGCTAGAAAAACGGTGTTATGCAGAAGAAAAATCACTACACTTTCCTTTTTTCATCTGCTTGCAGTCTTATCATGCGATTTAACGTGCTTCATTTCTGTATACTCATTATTTCAATTTCACGATTTCTGTTTGAATTACAATAAATAAATACCATATTTCAGGATGAGATATCTCAATTTCCCTATTAGAGATTAAAATTTCACTACTGTGCTGTTATTCAATTATGGATCATGTGGATATTCGAGCTCATAGCACGGCTTCAACCTTTTTGAACAGTGAATCAACAGAAGCACTGAAGTGGTCGGCCAGATCTGCTAGCGAAGTCATAGATTCTGATTATAATGAAGACTATTTGTCTCACTGTCGCGTAGCGAACGTTAAAGACGCAAATCCTGCTTGGCATTATCCTGGTTAGTCATACCGGCTGAGATACACGCACAAGGTCATAATCGGCAAAGGAAGGGCTTAAAATCCCAAAAATCTAATAGGAATTGTACCTCTTGTTGGCTCGAATTTTTCTACATAAATAACCATAAGTACGTACCAGCTATTTTTGTTAATAACTTAAGACTCTATAAAGTGTCTTCCCTTGACTTATATAGTTTTAAATCTAGGCTAACTGGCGTTGACTTATTTAATAGTTTACAAGGGCAAGCATGAAGGAATAGTCTTCATCATGACTCGCTTGTCTTCCTTTGCTGTTGGTACGACGTCGCTCGTTTTATCGACACTACGTGTTCCTTCCTTATCCTTTTTCGCGTTCGTTGTAATTGTATCATGCATATTAATTATCGCTGCCTTTGTATTTTATCAGCTTTGCATATTAGTAATAAACTTATTCTTATTCTCTTCGTATTTGCTATATATATCATTTCAGTATAGAATTATTGAAAAATTAATGTTTATTACGAAGTTGTGGAGGAGCGCCTGCTTCCCCCTGTCGTCAAAAATTCTTGATACAATAGAGAATAATGTGTATTTTTTAATTATTACGGCTATTTTCAATAACGATTTTTCAATTTTTCTGCGTAGCTTCGCGCTATTTATGGAGTATCTTTTGCGTGATTTGCGTCGATTTTCGCACTAATTTTGCGCGTTTTCCAGAAAAATTTTTAAAAATTATCAACTTATTTATAATCACAAGTGATTTGTTCATCAAAAGACGGCAAAAAAACTGATACCTAATGCATAATGCGGATTTGATTTTGGACAATTCTTGACGCCTTTAAGAAAATTTGCGGTCGCGCCCCGCCGAAAAATCCTGGATTCGCCACTGAACACTCATTTACTGTAAAAAACACTAAAACCAATATCACGATACTGATAGGTAATAGAATACACTGTTCATTTATATAACTGTTTATTGTTATCTTTTTCTATACATATTATCTGAACTGAAGTTAAATATTTTAGTGTGATAGTGTGCAAGCAATCAGCAGCACAAAAAGATTAAAACATGCATATATGCTTTGAAACGAGGACGTATTTATAAGCAAAGGAGACTGCGAGTCATATGAAGACGTTTTACGGTTTCCTAGATACTTCTGGAGTTTAGGTGGTAAAAGGTAAAAAAATGTTTTCCAAAAATGATCCATCTTGATGTTATTTATTGTGTTGTTTAAGAATAGGATATTCATTTTTAACCTCGATGCGTACTTGTAATTGTATATGCAAACTGAAAGTTTATATCAATTTTATCCTAATTTTACGCTTCCCAATTTATGTGTAGGTGGAGGGATCGCCGCATTTGGCTTTAATGTACAAAGCATGCATATATCATGGACATACGCAGAAGGGCGGCTGCCCTCCCCTATAGCCTAAAAATTAATGATTGAAAATAACGAAAACGGCATCTCTTTATCGGAAAATTTTGAAAGTTTCTTGCACTTCGTGCCATTGAATCGTTATTTTCTAGTAGTTTGTCTCTAATCGCGGGTAAAAAACTGCATTTTTCACTGCCTATGTCGAAAATAGCAACTAATAAGTCGTTCTTCAAGTGAAACTATAAAAAACTATCTTTTAGGTCCATTTCCTCTTTTTTCACAACACTTATTCTGTTTACTTGCTGATTTTGATTCCCTTTATTTCTCCTCCACCAGTCAGCTATTAATCAGAGATGATATACATATTACTGAAATTGATTTCAAAATCAGATCATACATATTTAGGATATTTTTCAAAAAAATTATTAGCCAGAAGTTTTCAACAAAAAATTGAATACTTTTTGTTTGTCAGCAATTTGTTCCTAATTTATTACCTCGATTCTGAATTGCCATCTGACTGACGTACTTATTTGTCACTGGATTTCTAAACGAGTATGCAATACTTTAAAATGTGACACATTCAGTGCTAATTTAAAATGCGTAGACTTTGATTATTAAAGGAAATTGCTAATGCTTGAAACGAATAACGATTTTTATGCTTTCTGACTTATTAAACGCCTCTTTTCGCAGTCATTGCATGCATAAATATAAATATAAATATATATATATATATATATATATATATATATATATATATATATATATATATATATATATATATATATATATATATATATATATATATATATATATATATATATATATATATATATATATATATATATATATATTGAACTTCCTGTATCTTTCAACAATTAACGGTTGATTTCTGTAGGCGTACCCGGAAACATCTACTACATATTCCATACATGCGCAATGGTTTTCTCAAGAAAAATGAGGACGGGTGCTCATCTGTGGAGGTTGGTGTACATATAAGTTATTCCCGTTGACTGTGAGTTTTATTTCCTACCATATAAAGTTACATTACATAATTAAACTTATGATAAGCATTTATATAAATGTGTGAGCTGATGTCTTATTTTAGTTTTGTAGAACGAAAGGTAACGACTGAGTTAACGTTTAATTTCAATCTTTCATGAAATTGACTAATGAATAAAAACAGCTAAAATTCGTTCAAACTGATTCGACGATCATTACATTACAAACAATAAATGAAGGCTACATTTAGGCATTGTCATACCGTATATCAACATATGTACTCGTATGTATATCACGATGTTTTCCATCCATGGCCATGCATTTCTAGTCCTTTTCCAAACTAATAAATGATTCTTTTGTTCCGATTTCAGTAAAACAGATAGGATAGTACTAGCGCATCAATTTATTTCTTCCTTCTCCATCCAATATTTATCATGTCTATCAAGTTTTTTTAAATTATCAAATCCATCAGTCAGGAAATTCAGCACTAAGAGTTCTCCTTATCTCGATTAATTTTATCACAGCCCAGACATCTCGGGCACTAGCTAATTCGACCTGCGGTTAAGTCTGCGATTAATGAATATTATTCCTATTTACTATTGATATTATATTATCATATACGTCATAAGTTTTGTAATAGTAGTAATCTGAGAATAATACAACGACATGCTGCTAATTAATTAAAATAAAGTCGCTGTAATTCGAATGGAGCGCATGATGCGCAAAAATGGACAATGACCTAACCTTCCTTCATTAAATATCAGATCCTGAATGTAACAAAATGCCTTTTGACCTCGTCTCATGAAAATGTTTGTAGCGATGTAAAGCAAGTTTGTTTGTCTGTTTAGTTTATGTTAAATTTTTATAATTTAATTCATTTATATATATTAACGAGTGGTATGGCTTTTTACGTGTTTATAAATAAGTGATTGATTGCGACCGGTCATTGACTATATCACTAATTCTCCTGCAAATCAGGCACATATCTCTGGGGGAATGATGGGGTTCGGACGCCCAAAATTCGAAAAATCGGAAAAATATGACTTTTTAAACGCTATTTTGTGCTATTTTTGGCCTTTTTGGGCTTAGTACCCTAGAATTGGTGTTTGTCCCCAAAATAGAGCGGCCAGCTACGTGCCTGCTGCAAATGCAATAACTCCATGGTTTCGATGACAACATTCAAAGCAAAATACGGAGTGGTTTTCAACTCTGCGCGTAGAAATAAATTTCTTTTTCCTGAATCAAAAACCTAGCTTAGTTTGATTTTTCTATTAAAGAACTTTTGTTTAGCCTTTCGCTAGATTTTATTGTGGCTGAACAGCTTTAACAATTTACACTTTTCAAGCTTAGCGCTTTTCATTATTTTAACCCTTCTGCATCGAGCGCTAGATTCCAATAAAATTTAATTAAGTAAACTTGTCAGCACTCTGAATATATCGTTCGGTTATTTCAGGCTGCTAAAAAAATTGAAAACAAATCACTTGAAGAGCAAGAGGATATGCTTATCGAAGATTTACTGAATGTTCTGCAGGTAAATGCTTACTAGCCTTTTTGAAGTGTTAGCTCGAGGTGGCAGAGTCTCGGATTATTTCTTCTGTGTCTCTGAATCAATACATGTAAGAGGGACGGATGGGGGATTCCTCCTCACCCAAAGCCGGACGTCCTCCCCCATTTGTCCCCCCCCTCAAAGCAGAAAATTTTTGACCCCCCCCCTTCCCCGATTTTTTGGAAAAAAATGAATTTTTGTGTAGCTTTCTGGCCGTTTTTAACTAAAAATTTATGGTGATTTTCTCAACCCAGGGGCGGATTTATGGAGAGCGGGGGCGGCCGCCCCCCATTTGACCTAAAATAGTGCGCAAAATTATGCGATTTTTGAGCGATCGATTTTTAGCGATTTTCGGATTAAAACGGCTAATTTTTCCGCCCAAGTCAGGCGTTGCGCCCCTCCTTAGGAAAATCCTGGATCCGCGACTGCCTCCACCCTTCCCCCTAAAAATTGGCGGAGATCCCCTTTTCAAAATTTTGAGCTGTTACATTTATGAAATCAATCATGTATGCACAAGGTCAGGGTCGGCAGAGAGTAAAATTCCAGAAATCGAGACCTGTTAATTTAGTCTTCAACGTACAGGATCTCAAAGAAAAGGTTTTGTAGCGTTTTTAACTATCTGTTTGCTCAAAAGTGTCGAACTTTCGGTGCTTTGCGCCATAGACTCATTTTTGACTCATATTTTCTATAATAATATTTGAATAAAATGAAAACTAAAATCGAAATTTAAAAATATTTTAATAAAATAATTAAGTTTGAAAAGCTATAAACATCAAAAATTTTCGCAACCTTGTTGCTTGTGTGTTCCGCAGTGAAATCTGAGTATTTCGTTCTATCGTTATCTTGAAATAGTTAGAAGTTCTGTTGAATTTTTCTCATCTCATTTTCCATTATAAATCAGCGCACTATTCTTTTGGGGATGCGGACATTTCGCCCCCCACATTTCGTCCCCGGACATTTCGTCCCCCACATTTCGCCCCCCGGACATTTCGCCCCCCTCACAATTCGCCCCCCACTATTCGCTCCCCCCACATTTCGCCCGCGGACATTTCGCCCCTGAACATTTCGTCTCCCCTACATCAGGCGCGCAGCTGTGAAGGAATGAGGGGTCCGGACTATACGTGGGCAGCACCAAAATTCTTGGGTGGTGCAAGATTTTTCAAGGGTAAACCGGAAAAATAGGACTTTTTACACGTTATTTTGTGCTATTTTTGGTTTAGACCCCCCAAAATTGGTGTTGGTCTCCCGAAAATAGGAGGGCCAGCTACGTGCCTGCCCCACATTTCATCCTGCAGAACATTTCACCCCCGGATTTATCCGGTACACTTTTGTGCTACCCTTAACTAAAAAAAACTTCAAAAAATGAAGTAATGTGAGACACCATACATTTGATGCGAAGTTAAATTTTTTTATCAAGACTTCTTCGCTTATTCAAAACATTCACAAGTAAGAAAAAACAATGACTAAAATTGAATTCATAAGAGCACGTGGGCCCAGGGGTTTTATGAAGTATACGCTTGTGTGATCAAGGACCAAATCTAATTCATTTTAAAGTTTACACCCCTATGCACAGTGAATATGGGGGAGGGCGAAATGTGTGGGGGATAGTGACATGTCTCTGGGCGAAATGTGGGGGTGAAATCTGGGGCGAAATGTCCGGGGGCGAAATGTCGGGGCGAAATGTCCGGGGGCGAAATGTGGGAGGCGAAATGTGGGGGGGGGCGAATTGTGGGGGGCGGAATGTCCGTAAACCATTCTTTTGTAATATCATTGCTGTATTGTTTTACTTTTTTTGGATCGTAATGTTGACCATACATGTGTACAGCCTAAAAGAAATTTCGAAAAAATTGAAACAATTATAGAAAATTGGACAAAAAATGTGCATATGGCGCGAGAAATTTTAGACTTTTGAGCCAAAGATGGGCTAAAAACGCTAATAAAGATAAACTTTTTACAATTTCTACGAAAAGTCGACAATTCTGGGGGGTCGCAGTCATTTTGCGGGGTCAGTAACCATTCTGGGGGTCCAATCCAAATCCCCTTCCTTAAACCACCCACCCAATAACTTGTATGATGTTGACTATTATTTAGTATTAATTAATCATCATTTTTATTTTATTACCATTTTTTCGAATAATTAATGCAAATTATGATTCTAATTGATCAGGGTATCGAAGGCGAATATATCAACTTAGTTGACGATCGTGCAACTTCGATTTCTTCGCCCTTATCATTTGCGATTAATGCCGCTTTTGATTCGTCTATTAGATCGCTACTTCATCGTATATTGCCAGTCTGTGTCGATTACCACACCGTGCGTATCACTTCATCATTCGGTTTCGTTTTGTACATGTTTATATCTTAATTTTATATAATTAAAAACAATCTAATTGTTTTGCAAGTCCTTGAATTTATTTTCCCATGGGCTGAAATCCGGAGCTATGATTTTACATTAGACTTTTATATATGTTGATCCGTATTCGGAGCAGGCATTTATCTCTGGGGGAATGGGGGTCGGACCCTCCCAAATTCAGAAAAATCGGAAAAATAGGATTTTTTAAACGTTATTTTGTTCTATTTTTGGCCTTTTTGGGCTTGGTCCCCCTCTCCCAAAATTGGCGTTGGTCCCCCAAAATAGGACGGCCAGCTACGCGCCTGATTCGGGATTCGCCTGAGAGAACGGAAATGCAAACTATTTCAACTCAGCCGATTTTTCCAACATGCTGCTTATTCTTCATTATTCTACGTTTTCTAATCCTTTAATTGCTATTCAGTTGCAGCACGACGCGAAGTGTCGAAATTTCTTATTCTTGAAAAGAAACTTGGTATTTTATGCTCAGTTTGTTCATGCAGCACAATAAGATTATGTAATTTGTTAGATTACTTATAATCGATTGACATAATATCTAATCAAATTCTCGTTACATCACATGATTTTGGAAAAAACGCGCAGCTTTTCTTTCTTCTCTCCACAACATTACGAAAATTTTGTTTTTTGATAACATTTGTGGCAAAATTATGTATAAAAATACAACACAAACATTTTATATACTAGGTAAGTATTAGGACGCTATTTTGTTATTTGTACTTTATTGGCAAGTCCTGCTGATTTGTTTAACGTACCACGGGTCTTCAAATGTGGTTTTAGGTAGGGTTAACGAAATTTGTCGATATAATGAAGGGACATGGTAATTATTATGTATGTATTTTTCGGTGATTTCAACTTTGTTTAGCATGATGTTCTAGGATTTTTTATAATGGCGCTTAATCACCTTTTTGACAATCTGGAGGCGCTATTTATGCCAAAAATGTTCATATTTCTCAAATAGATTTCTTAAGATAGAAAAGTTTTTATACCGCCCATCTAATTTTTTTAAAGGAGCTGTTGAGGGTTATAGCGCTTTGCATCAAATCCTTAACAGCGTTTCATTTCGCTCCAAGGGCTTTCCCTGAAGTTTTTCGATTAACTCGAGATTTGATAATGCTTAAAATTGGACAATAGAAAAAAGCCGATAAAAGATAAATTTCGTATAAAAACATACATGATACTGGGGGGTTTGGGGGTTTCACCCCTGGAGAATCATTTTTCACCCCCCGCAAAAAAATTTTTCACCCCCCCCAGAATTGACGATTTTTCAAAAGTTTCCTTAACTTACCTGAAAATTGGTAGAAAAAGTGTCTTTTTAAAGGTCTTTGGCTATCTATTTGCTCAAAATCGCCAAATTTTCGGCGCTTCGCGCCATATATTCATGTTTTAAGCGATATATTGGTCAATTTATTCGACTTTTTTTGAAATTTTTTTCACGATTTCATGCTCTAGAAGGATAGGGTATCGTCAGAAACGCCAAAAAACGATGTTTTTTTAACGCGTACTGGCCATTTTGGGCCCAAAAAAGGCACTTCAGGTTTTCACCCCCCCCCCCTCCAGAATTCCCATACTGTGCATGTTTGTATAAAAATGGAATTTTTGAACTATTTTTAAGTTCATTGGGAAAGGTTATGTGGTAACAGTGATGAAACGGGTACCCAGCATACCTGGGCGTGGGAGGGGGAGTTCGGGGTATGCAGCCCCCAGAAACCAAACCAAGATACCCCCAGAATTCAATTTTTGAAATGTTTTTGTTTTTTTCGCAATTTTTTGATGCCAATGGATAGTGCTTGATGAGAAACGTTGAAAAATGGTCTTTTTTTAGCCGTACCACCATTTATAAGGCCATTTTTTGACCTTTGAAAAAATTTTGCACTTCTTCCCCCTCAGAGCTTTGGTGCCGCCCACCTATGGTACCCAGATCCGTATTACCCTGATGTTTTCAGGATTTGGATCTGGAAGTTTGAATTTCCCTATCCGGATCCGAAACTTTGAATTTTTCACTACCCGGATCCGGAAGTTTGAATATTCACTATCCGGATCCGGAAACGACTCTTTATGCATTCCATCAATTATGCAGATTTGGAATCATTCACTTTTATCTGAAATTGTGGCAGTTATGTATGAATTTACAGTCAGACTTACAACAAAATCAGTTTCTCACAGGAAAAAGTTTTAGTTTTCCGCAAGCATCAAGACATAAATATTGATGCTCATTAGTAAAGTTAACTTCTGGCCAATTATACTTTAACAGTTTTTTAAAACTTTTCCACTATACTGAAGATTGCACTTCGGTTGATATATACTATTCTTGTCCCATCCCACAGAAAAGCAGCTTGAACAGGATACTCACGGCAGCTGAAAGATATTTTAATGCATGGAGATAAAATACTGAAAATCCATAATTGTTTTATTATATTCGCCGATTTTTAGAGCACGATTTCTTTGTGTTACGCAGATTTTTCCAGTGCATATACAAAGACTTTTCGAGGGTAAAAATGACTTCATTTTCCAAGAATTTTCAACGCTTCCCGCTGGAATTAAAAGGGCAAAAACGCACAATTTCCTAGCGTTTTGGTGCTGTTATGGTGCTGTTCTTCTCAATGAACCTCCACTGTTGAGTTTAGCTTCAATGAGTCAGAAAATATTTTAGTGCTTCATAAAGATAAGTAATTTGCCCTGTTTGTCTGCTAAAAGCCTAAGCTTGAATTTAGTTTGAGGTATGTAAATATGTCAAACGTGTTTTTTACACAGTTGATAATTTTCTGTTGTTTCCTTCCCAAAGGTGTAAAATTCTGTTTAAAACTTTAAAATCACTAAAGTTTTTGATGCCCGCAAATTGAGTTTTGAGGTCTTATTAATTAAAAGACCGCAAAATTCTTGCTAATGGTAAAAATGTTAACTTTTCTATTGATAAATTTTTTATAATTTTTTATTGTCAGAAACCCAGAAATAGGCTAAAGTACGCTAACAAAAATCGAAAAACCCTAGTGCTACCATACAACAAGCCTTACTGTTTTATATTATATTAGGTTATAACCCAAAATTTGCATGTAAAAAATGGACAAAGGCTCGGGGCCGTCTTTGTACATGTAAGGGACCTTGTACAAAAAGCACTTGCCTCTTAGGCCCCAATAAGTAGGCAGGATAATTACGAGAGTGCATAAGACGAAATCAGCAACAGATGCTATATTAAGCCAACAAGGATTCATTATGTGTATCGGATCCGGAAGTTTGAATTTTAAGTACCCGGATCCGGATCTAGAAGTTGTAAAAATTAGGATCCGGATCCTGAAGTTGCAAAAATTAGGATCCGGATAAATTGAAATTGCTGATCCGTTTCATCACTACGTGGTAGTACTGTTCATACATGGGCACACTCATTTTTCCCAGATTCAAGTGATCTTCACAGGCTTGCGTGGTTGGTCATGCTTTTCTAAAAACGGCTTAATTAACAAAGTGGCTAGCATGTAATTGGCTAGCCCAGAATGTTAAAAATGTTGTTGACTAAAAAAATCATAAGGTCAGTTGTGTGGTTGGACATGTAAAACTAAAGAAAATGGACTAGCCAACAGGAAAACATCGTGGTTGGCTAACAACCACGTAAACTTAGCATTGGACCAATGTTCATTTTACAAATTTTGAAAGTTTTTGTCTTCATTTTCGGATTTTTACGTGATTCTTCCTAAATTTTTGCGTGGTTGGCCTTATTTTGCTTTGCGTGGTCCGTGGTTATTCGACTCCCCAGCCTCAAGTCACTTGACCCCCACTTGACCCTATGCACATGTATGGTACCTGTTACTTACGAAAATCATTGATCCAATTCTGCAGGTCTTCTGCTCGTAACAGATTTATTATGAAAACGCTATTGTTTAAGAATTACGTTTAGTACAGTACTTAATAGGCATGCACAACATGTGAATTCTGGGACAAGCTTATAGTGCCTTTTTTAGATCCAAAAATAGTCTATATTTGCGTCAAAAACATCGAGTTTCAGCGTTGTTGACGATGCTCTGTCTTTCTAGAGCACAAAAATATAGAAAAATCTCGGAAAATCGAAAAATACGAAGAAATTGAACAAAATATAGTCAAAAATGACTATAAGGCTCGAGGCGCCGAAAATTTGACACTCTCGAACAAATAAGATAGCTAACAACGCTTAAAACATCACCTTTTCTACGAATTTTTCGGAAACGTTTAGGAAGTCGCGAATTCTAGGGGAGGTGCAAAAATTTTCTGGAGAATGACAACTGCTCAGACCCCCTCCAAGATCATATTTGGTACCCATCGTTATGATTTTTACTGTTTTTCAATCTATATTTTCTTCACGTTTTCTCGCTTGTTAAGGTGTCACAAATTTCAATGGAATTCTCAACATATCGCTACGGAACCGTCGCTCAGGCTTACTGTAGTGCATTGAAAATCTTGATGGAAGAATACTTGACCTTGGTTTGTCAATTTGAAGCTGAGCACGGTCAGCATGGCAGGCAAAAGCTGTCTTTGCAGAAAATATTTCTGTATATACAGCCAGTTCAAAGAACTATGCAAGTTTTGGCTGAAATTTGCCGGGAAATAGAGAAGGTTTGTTTGTGACCTCTTTTGTTTTGCTGGAGAAGTCTATATTCCGCGTATCGCATTTTGCTTTTGATTCAAAAGGTAGTGCGAAACACTAAACTGGATCTCCAATGATAATTTTAGTGGATTGTAAAAGAAATATCGCTTAGTTTAGCCTGTTCAGAAGATATGATCGACGGGACAATAATATTTGTTTTATAGGAAATTACGTCAGTATTTCGAATTATTGCGTATGCAGCATTTCTGTGATGTCTCTACCTTTTTGTACTGACACATATGCAACAATGTGCATAAGGGCTCGAAATTTCGGATGGGGGTCCCTGGTTATTTTTAGTTGGGTTGGATGAATGACCATCAATTTTTGGCTAAAAATAGCAAAAAAAGCATCTAAAAATGGTCAAAAACACATAGTTCTTGCCAAAAATCGAGGGGTCAATAATTTTTCTAACTTCTGGGGATTGGGGACAGTTAAATTTGGGTGGAGAATTCTGGCATTCTCCTGCTACATGTACATACATGTGCAGCTATTTAAATGCAAAAGAATAAATGTGAGACTAAAGTTATGAGTAGTGATTGATTGATCGGTCAAAGAAATACTGTCACAAGATTGCACATATTTTCATGCTTTTGTATATAGCATGAATACATGTTTTTTTTATTTTTAATGTAAGCTTAGCTCTTGGTAGATTAAAATGCTTTTATTGCTCTTCATCGTGATTCGTCGATTTTAGAACTATGATTGTAAAATGGCGACTAATTTAAAGTCAGCTTATTTGACGATTTTAAAGCAAAAGTTGTTCTTAAAAACTTGAAATATAGCGATTTGTGTCGAAAATAACATGATGAAAATGCGAGGAGCGAATTTTTGTGAATACAAAAACTACGTTTTATTCACCATTGCATACAATCACATTGCACACGGACAAAAGTTCTAGGATGTGTAAACTCGAGTGTTATTAGGGAAGAATGATTAAAGTTATTTAATGTCAAAATTTCGTTCTAGCGATGCTTTATTGGACGTTGTGTTATTTTGGGACGAGGTCTGAAATAGCTAGTGACCATACCTGGGCGTGGGGAGTATGCACCTCCACAGAAACCGAAATGCCCTCCCAGAATTCAATTTTTGAAATATTTTTCGTTTGTCTGCAATTTTTTGATGCCAATGGATAGTGCTCGATGAGAAAGGTTGAAAAATGGTGTTTTTCGCCATATCACCATTTTTAAGGCCATTTTTTGACTTTCGAAAAATCTTGCACCCTCCAAGAGCTTTAGTGCTGCCCACCTATGCTAGCGATTCTTTTGAGTCTTTTTCGATAATATTTCACGAAAATTTGGAAGGAATTTACATTTCAAACGGTTATATATCTTGAAATGACCTCAAAGCAACGAGTTTGCGTTAATTGACTGTCTAGATGTTTTTGCCGTTCTTCCCTCGCCCCTACTGTGAGCTACGGAAAAGCGGTAACATGATTTAGAAATAATTTTCCCAAATTGATTCTTAGGTCGTATTTTTCTCTTCACAAATCGGAGTATGTATCAATTTTTCCCGCCAAATAATCATTTTTTGAGTATATTTTGTTCAATTTCATTGAATTTTTCTTGGAAAAGGTTTTGTGTTCAACCATCGTAAAAAAGAGCATCGTCAGAAACGTCAAAAAGAGTGTTTTTGACTAGTACCCAGTGTTTTTTGTGCAAGGTCCGTTTGTACATGTACAAAGATGGTCCCTAAAAGTCTTTGTACATTTTGTACACACAAATGTTTGGTTACTAAGATATGGTACAGTAGCGATTTTAGTGTGGTTAAATCAAAGTTGTTCAACCTTTGTTAGTGTTTTTTAGCTGATTTCTGCTTGTCTGAGGGCAAAAATCACTAATAATCGTCTCAAAACGGCGCGAAGCGCCGAAAAATTTGACATTTGTCCTTTCAAAATGCAATTTCTGACATTATAAAGATTTATAGAACACACAATTACTCATTTCGGTGCGAAGCGCCGAAAATTTTTGCGATATTTCTAAACCTTTTTCTGCAGTTTTTGTTTTCCCAAAAATCTTTGTACATGTACAAAGACGGTTCCCAGAAGTCTTTATGTACATCGGGAAAAATCTTTGCTGAATACAAAAAAAGACTGCTAGTACCCCATCGTTTTTGAGTCCAAAAAACGCATTTTGAAAAATTTTTGCAGCCAACCCCCTAATTCGCATGCTATGTATGTTGTGCGTGTATACCCGTTCTTTTCAACTTTATCTTTTCACAGTCAAAATCGCTTGGGGGCGCTTTACTCTCTCTATTGCACAAAAAACTGACTGAAATGTCGGGCGATAAATCAGCCGTCGAACTGTGCCGTTTTTTGCTAAACCAATCATCGAAACCTTACTTGGCTATGCTAGAAAGGTGGATATTCGCCGGCGAAATTTTCGATCCTTACAATGAAGCAAGTCCAATGCATTTTTGCATTTCCTTTTTAAATTGCCGATGCGTATGTACCATCTACATGCTTTGAGTTCGGTTCATTAAATGTACCCCTTTAAACATGTAACCATTTTTTACTCTATTTGACAATTTCATTAGCGTGAATTTTAAGCATACCGTTTTTAACCTTTGAAACCCAATTTGAAGATTATTATTAGAATAATTTTAGAATTTAGGATAAAGCATATTGTTTTAATGTCATGTTAGCAGATTTTTGTTAAAAATATGAATTACTTGAATCCTTATTTGTCTTGCTTATCTTCTGAATATTTTTCAGAGCTGTGAGCATTAAGCACTTTCAGCTTGTTTATATAGTCATCTTCAATCTGCAGAAAAAGTACATCTTCAATCCTACAGAATAGTTTGCTTTTCTGTGCTATATAATTTAATTTTTTTATAAGTGCGTTGAAATGAAAGTAAAGTTTTTTAGACGATGGATATGCGTCAAAACTCGTTTTTGGATATTTCTGACAATACGCTTTCTTTCTAGAATATAAAAACTTGAAAAGATTCATAAATACTCAATCAAATTGGACAAAGTATGATTGAAAACGAATTTTTGACGCCGTGAAATCTATTTTTTCAGATAGGAGATGAGTAAAAACACCTAAAACAAAATATTTTGTTCTTTTCGGAAAGTAACAATTCTTTGGAGGTCAGCCAGCAGCATTCGTGGGCAGCAGCCAAATGTCTGGGAGTCTGATGGGGCAAAATCACAAAAAATATCGCCGAAAATTCAAAGGGGATCTAATGGGTTTACGTCTTATCGTCATAGGTGGGCGGCACCAAAGTTGGTGGGGGGCAGTGCAAGATTTTTTTAAAGGTCAAAAAATAGCCTTAAAAATGGTGGTATGGCGAAAAACACCATTTTTCAACGTTTGTCATCGAGCACTATTCATTGGCATCGAAAAATTGCGAAAAAAACAAAAGTTTTCAAAAATTGAATTTGGGGGGGGTATTTTGGTTTCTGGGGGTGCATACTCCCAAACCCCCCACGCCCAGGTATGCTAATCGTTTTGGCATAGGCAAGGAAATAGCCGCGATCGACTTGTATATTTCAGACATTCTATTGAAATTTTCAATTTTTAATTAGAAGTTTCAGCATAAACGTGATTATTAAATCAGAATTGGAAGATTTCCGTTTGAAAACTTCGATGATTTTTAGCTGAAGCTACCTAACGATTTTCGATTAAGAACTTTAACTGCTATACATGCGCTCAAAGGATGAGGGTGTATATATATACCCTAAAGGGTCAGCCAGGCAGGAATTATCAGATGATTTTAAAATGGTGGAATATATTTGAGGGTAAAAGGAAATAATGCCAATAAGTTTCCGATCAATAATTTCTTGTCTTGTTTACTCAAAAGCGCCCAAAATTATCTGAAATATAATTTTTCGATCTAATTAATAAATTTGTGCGGTGTATATGGTTAAAAGTGCGTAAGTTTAAATCAACTAAAAACGCGGTGTACGTCATAAAAGCGTTTTATGTATCATCTAAGCAGTAGAAGAGCTTGATTCCTAATTTTATTACTCATGATTTTTTGGATTTACCCCCGCCCCCTGCTCACCCTGACCTTGTGCATCTATTTTACTAGCGAATGATTTTTTTTAGTTTATGATACGGGAAAATGCGAATAGCAGTGGAAATCAATTAACAGGAGCCGTATTCGACGAAATCGACAAGTTACTATTTTTAAACATTTTTGAGTGTATGTCTAATATAATTTTAAATTTTGGATGATTGATTTTTTATACAGATACAAAGATGATATCGGTTTTTTAGAGGTGTTTGTTATAAGTGTTGCAATAAATCACGAACTTCTCAGAATCGCTGTTCGGATCATTCCTTATGTTGCTAACAAACATAATTTAAGATATTGCCAATGTAGTGTATTTTACTTTCTTACATATATGTAGTGTATTGTAGTGCGTTGCACCGTAGTGTATTGTTGGAATATGCTATCTTAATGCTTAAAGCGTTTGTTTTCACTGGATTCAATTAAACATAAATCCGTTTTTTGTCAATTTATTTTTATGTTTAGGGTCTTTCATTGTGAATTAATGCAGCTGAATTGTCAATTTATATTTGCAAACGGGCGGATGTAAGGGGCGCTTCCCCCACTGGCCCAAAATAGTTGGCGAGATGATAAATGGGCATATAATTTGCAATGCTTTTTGGCCGTCGATGTTCATAATTCCTCAAATATTTTCGATGCGAAGCGCCGGATAATTCTTTTTAATAACATTGTTTTGCTTTCATGGCGACCTGGAAGCCATATTTCGGCGCCAGCAATACGTTTTTATAACAAGAAGCATTTTCGTGACTCCTAAAACGATTTCTAGAGCAAAAGCAGCTATTTCAGCATATTTTTCTTCCATTTTATGCATAAATTTCAAAAATTTTCGACGCTTCGCGTAGCGTTAAATTCTACAAATACAGGAAATCCAGCAGTAATCCCAGTCTTTAAACTCCCTTCCGCGAGAATTTCAAGGATTTTCCGGCGTCTCGCGCTGGATTTTTGCTAAAATCAGCAGGCACATAGCTTTGGGGAAGGGGGACTAGTCCCCCAAATTTTTTAAGTTAGAGTATGTCTTACAAGAGTCCCTAATGGAAAAAGTCGAAAGTTTCTAGAAGCGCATTTGGAAGACCGTCAGAATAGATTTTAGCACCGTTTTGAGCTAATAATCCTAAAATTTTTCGGGCGCTTTGCGCCGTATTGAATGTTTTTGTGCCAACTTCCGTCTTCTGAATAGCATAAGTTTAAGTAAGACATGGTGAATATGTCTTAATTTTCTGGGGCTCTACGCAGAATTATTTATTTTCCGTAGGTACGTATTGTTTTTCATTGCAATGTATCATTGTGTACAAAAAAAGCTTAAACATATGGTCAAGCTTGGCCGGATATAATGTTCAGAAATCATTTGTGAAAGCATGCAACTTATTTCTTTGAATACGATTGGAATCGGATGTATTTTTTTGAATTTTTAAAAAATTCCTCTTTTCCATTGTTAGGAGCTTGCTGAGAAACGCTAAAAAACCATCATTTTTGCCTATCTACAAGTAGTTGATGAGATATCTGACTTCAAAATTTTAGTCCCTCCCCCAATTCAGAAGGCCACCTACGTGCCTGAAAATCAGAGAACTTTAACTATTTTTTTGCACAAAATTATCGTAAATCTTAAAATCTTTCAAGAAATTATTGCGCTAAGAGTGATTTGACTCGAAAATAGATGACGTAAAACAAAGAAAAAACGCTATTTCTCCTGTGAAAGGCGAATCTTGAATCATTTTTTGACTGCTTTTAAAAAGTTTGGATATGTACTTCCATCCTAACGAAAATTCTAGATCCGAAAATCCAGATCCGCCACTGTTTGCAAATATTTCTTCAAGTGTAAAATTTTGTGAAATTCATTTTCGCTTAAGCTTATGCTATTCATACGAGTCCATCCCTCTTAATTAGGGTTTGTTCAAGTTTTAAGTTAAGATGAATTTTGAATCATGGATCAATTTAACTCACTTTTCATTGTCTCTGAAACTTCCTGAGATAATGCAGTAAGTACATATCTATTAGCGAGTATGCGTTCTGCAATAATATGCCATTGGATCGATTATTGATTTTTTCAGTTGGGAGTACCGATACATAATCAAAAACGAACTCTGTCCTGTCTATTTGACGCAAGTTGCGGGCAAAATATTGAACTGCGGCAAATATTTAAACATCATTTTCTTATGCGGTGAGCTTTTACATACGTATATATGTATTCGTAGGTATGTACTTTACGTGCACTTACTTCATTTCTTATAACCATACATGGTCTTGGGGTTTGGGGGCTTTCAACCCCTATCCCCAGGAATATTTTAACTCCTTCCCTTAGAATTCGCGATTTTTCAAAAGTTCCCAAATATTTCTTGAAATTTCGTAGGAAAGGTGTTTTTTAAGCGTTTTTAGCTATATCTGTTTTTTCGAAAATGTTGAATTTTCGCGCTTCGCGCCATATACTCCTATTTTGATTGTAGTTTGTTCAATTTTTTCGATTTTGATCGAAATTCTTTTATGTTGTTATGCTCTAGAAAGATAGAGCATCGTCAGAAACGTCAAAAAAAGATGTTTTTAACTCGTATTAGCCATTTTTGGGCCAAACAAGACACTTTAAAATTTCACTCGCCTCCCCCTCCCCCAAATTCCCATTCTGGCAATTGCAGAGATATTTCTTTCAATTTCAATACACATATACATACATAGCAGAAACATTGAGGATTCCCTTAGATGCATGCACCGAATGTATATAACTATTGAAATATCGTTGTAAAATTGGATTGCTCCTTAGTTTGTGAAAGCTCTTATTATGTATTTCTGCAGA
Organism: Mermis nigrescens; assembly: GCA_036768485.1. Classification (NCBI taxonomy): domain Eukaryota; kingdom Metazoa; phylum Nematoda; class Enoplea; order Mermithida; family Mermithidae; genus Mermis; species Mermis nigrescens. The sequence goes on along the minus strand of JAVLUZ010000341.1, from coordinate 3,482,322 downwards.
AGAGTCTAGACTTTTCTCTTTTCTGGCTTAATTTGTTTTTTCCTTATTCGGTATTCCTTTTTTCTTTGTCTAATTATCAGAGGCACCGGCCCAGTATGATTGTCTCTGCTAAAAGTCGGTTACCCTTCTAATCAAACCTAGTAAATTGCAAACCAGGTTAGCTGCTTTGTTGTTCTTTAAGCATTTTATTCTAATTACGCACTTTAAATCAGTCTTTCTTTGTATGCGGCAAAGATATTTCCCGGTATGCAAAGACTTTTGGGGAATCTCTTTGTACATGTACAAAGATTTTTGGGAGGACAAAAACTGCGAAAAAGGTTTGAAATTTGCAAAAATATCGTGTGTTCTACATATACAGGGTGGCCCAAAAAAAGGCTACATTCCGATTTGACGGGTCATAACTTCGGCTCATGTAAACTTCAAAGCTTGAAACTGGCTGCATTCGTTGGATAAAAGTCTCTTCTTAATAAATAAATGTGTAAAAAATTTTGGTCAAGTCCCAGTGCTCCGGGCGCTAAGGCAATTTGTTAACACCCTACTTTAATCTTGTTTAAACGCCGATAGCGTCATTGGTCCTGCCATCAATTTGCACCCTCTTTTGACGATATCCTGAAATTTTTGCACTCGGTAGGACGCATATCTATTCTGGAGATTTAAAAATGTGCTTATTAATTTCTGTGACAGGATATACACAGTAATGTAATACGATGCGGAAACCTTAGGGTTTATACAGTGAGGTGTAAACAAATTGCCGTATTGCAGGTACCGCTAAAAGCTGGCCAAAATTTTTAATGTTGATCAAATAAAGACATGTTCACCTATCTAATGCAGCTGGTCTTAAAATTTTATTTTAAGATCAGCCGATGTTATGACGTTTTAAAAAATGTAGCCTTCTTTTATGGGCCACCCTGTATATCTTTATAATGTCAGAAATTGCATTTTGAAAGATAAAATGTCAAATTTTCGGCGCTTCGCGCCATTTTGAGCCGATTATAAGAGACTTTTGCCCTCGGGAACCCAGAAATTAGCTAAAATACACTGCCAAAGGTCGAGCAACTCTGTTTTTGCCATACTAAAATCGCTACTGTTCCATATTATAGTACCCAAAAATTTTTGTGTACAAAATGTACAAAGACTTTTGGGGACCATTTTTGTACATTTACAAACGGAGCTTGTACAAAGAAAACACTGCTTTAAATGCTGATGTGGACAGCGACTACTTACATTTAACTGAATAATAAAGATCTTCCAAGTCTCCGAGGTCATCTCAAGATTCTTCAAACGCCAAATATTGCTTCGGAGATTATTTTCTGTATTTTTTCATACCTAATCAAATGACGGATTTTTACAAATCCAAATCTAAGATTTAAGTTCTATATTATTAACAACCGATTTTGGTGTGAGTGACTTTACTCTTTCTTTGTAAAATTAGTTTAAGTAAAACTACTGATAGTCAAGTTCGCGGATAACCCTTTCCTTTATCTATATCGTGCCGTGTCGTGAGCAAAATTTTATGCATCATCTATTAAAGCACTCAATATATTTTGAGGTTTCTCTGAGCAGTATAGCATAAAGGGGCTGGTTTTAGGGGGCGGCCACTTTTCCCCTTCTCCCCCCTTTGGCCAAAACTATTTGGCGAGATAAGGAATGGGATATGTAATTTGCAACGATTTTTAACCGTCAGTGACTTTAATTTCTCGAATTTTTCTGGCGCTTTGCACTGGATGATTCTTTTTAATGACATTTATTTGCTTCTTGGCGGCCTGGAAGCACGGTTTTTTTATTTGGCAAAGATTTTTCCCGATGTACAAAGACTTTCTGGGCTCGTCTTTGTACATGTACAAAGATTTTTTTGGGAAGACAAAAACTGCAAAAAATGTCTAAAATTCGCAAAAGTTTTCGGCGCTTTGCGCCGTTTCAAGACGATTCTCAACGATTTTTGTTCTCAGAAACCCAGAAATTAGCTAAAATACACTACCAAAGGTCGAACAACTCTGTTTCTACTACACTAAAATCGCTACTGTACAATATTAAAGTACCCAAAAATTTGTGTGTACAAAATGTACAAAGACCTAAAGGGACCATCTTTGTACATGAACAAACGGACCTTGTACAAAACCAACACTGCCTGCAAGTCATATTTTTGTGCCAGCAATAGGTTTTTGTAGCAGTTATTATTTTTGTGACTCCTAAAGCAGCTATTTCAACCTATTTTTCTTACATTTTTAAGCATGAATTCTAAAAGTTTTCAATGCTTTGCATTAAATGCTACAAATGCATGAAGTACAGTTGCATTTCAAATCTTTGAAATGTCCGGCGCTTCGCGCCTCATTTTCGCTAAAGCCAAAGGAATTTAAGCTTTTTCGCACAAAATTTTCAAAAATTTCAAATGTGAAATTTTTGCGCCAAAAATGATTTTAAATAAAATTGGGCGACGTAAAACGCTGAAAAAACACCCCCCCCCTCCCTCCTGACGAAAATTCTAGATTCGCCACTGACAGTACATACATGTTTATCATTCATTCTGCAGGAATACAGTCATACATGTACGAAGGGCGATGGGAATCCCCCACCCAAAGTTGGTCGTCCCCATACGTATGCAGCATGGGAATTCTGGGTGGGGAAATCAGGCCCCCAAAAAATGTATAAAAAGTGCCTTTTTGGATTAAAACAGGATGGGTACACGTCACAACACTGTTTTTGACGTTTCAGGCAATGCTCGTTCTTTCTAGAACACAAAAACGTTTAAAAAATTTCAAAAACATTAAAAAATTGAGTAAATTGAATAAAATATAGGAAAAAATGTGTACATGGCGCGTAGCGCCGATAATTTGAGATTTTTGAGCCAAAATGATCTGAAAACGCTTAAAAAGCACACTTATTCACAACTTCTACCAACTTTTACGAAAAAGCGACAATTCAAAGGGGGTCGCAGCCATTTTGCAGGGGGTCAGTCGTCATTCTGGGAGGTCAAACCCTCCCCCAAACCCCTCCTCTTCAAGAACAAGTATGGCCGTCCGTCCCCCATCCTCCCCCAAAGCCAAAAAATTCAGAAAATTCTTAACCACCCCTCCCGGATGTTTTGAAAAAATTGAATTTTTTGACTATTTTTAGTAGTTTTTGGCCTAAAATTGAGTTCATTCACCCCATCCCCCGTAAAATAACTGGGGATCCCCACCTAAAATTTGGAGCCTTTACATGCATGAATGCAGTGGTATATTTTTTAGTTTTTTTCTAATTTTATAGGTTGTAAGCCTGATGGAGACTTCTCCATAAAACGACTGGCTGATATCAGCGACGACAGGAAATTTTTGGCTACCATCGAAGCGACCAATAACTACGCCAGCAAAGCATTAGTGCGGCTGTTGATAAATCAGTACGCTCTCTTGGAGCGTTTTCGTTCGCTCAAGCGTTATTTTTTAATCGATCAAGGCGACTGGCTACTAAATTTTCTGGAAATGGCTGATGACGATTTAAATTTGGCCGTCAAAGGTTTATAAATAAAACATAAGCATATAATTAACGGGATATGGCGCCTCCATCTGTGAATAAAAAATGTGTCTGCTTCGGTAGAGAATCCATTTGTTTGTCCAAAAATGTCGTATGTGTTTCAGACATTGTGAAAAAATCTAAAAAATCTAAAAAATCTAAAACTACATATGAAATAAAAAAATAATAAAATCTTAAAAAAATCTAGAAAAGTCTAAAAATATCTTTAAAAAATCTTACTTCTCAATATAAAGATAATTTGAATTAAATGTTAAATGATTTTTTATTACTGAATGTTTGCTCGTTATCAATTTAAGTGACTTTCTTCGGGTTGTGATCAGACAGCTTTAAGATGCGAAAAGAAATTTTGAATGGCAGAAAATCGTAAATTATGATTGCAGAAGCGTAAGAAAATGGCTTTCAAAATGATTTTTAGGAACTTTAATTATATTTTATTTAATATTATTTTAATTTTTTTATTTTGTTTTAATTTAATTTTCTGCACCAAACAATTTGGCGTATTGGAAATTAATGGGCATACTTTTTGCTAATTCTGTTAGCACTATACTTAGTCTACTTTAAATCTGCTCCGTATTTGATTAAAATTGTGCTAAATATCAGCATTTTTGCACGAAACTTCGAAAATAGACTGTAGATGTACTCCATAGTGTCATTCACTTAGGTGTACTTTTATTTTTCATTTTTCAAATCAAGATGTCCGATTGCATCGCCTTGAAAGTCTTATGGACATAGCTATCCGCGGTAGTTCTTCGGCGTTTGATCTGCTGAAGGATGAGATTAAGTATGCCACACCCATACGTATTTTTCAAACTTGATATCTTATTGATTATTTAGCTGAATGCATACATATGTAGTGTGTGCTTTAATTGGTTGTCTTTCAAGATTTTGTAACAAATGTATGTAGATGTAGGCTCTTAGCTTTTCTAGGAATCGGAAAACGCATAAATTCTCCTCATAAATTGTTAATAAGTGTTCTCTGATCAAAATTTTTGAAAATCGGTTTAAAGCCTCGGTGAATGAATATAAAAATGAAGCATGTCACGACGAAAAGACGATTTTTTATCATACCTATTTTATGTCGTATGCAGGGGCGTACGCAGGATTTTTTTAAGTGGGGCGGTCCACAAGTGGGGACCCTATATTTCAGGATCTGTACGCCGGGGCACAGAATAAAGTGCATTTTCTGACGTTTCCAAACTTGCTCTATCCATTAAGCTCATAAAATTCAAACTTGAAAAGATTTTATGATCCCTTAACATGCTAAGAAAAATGACGTTTTTTCAAAATTATTTTCGGGCTAAGGGGGCGGTGGCCCCCTCGCGTACGCCCATGGTTGTATGAACATATGTATTTGAACAGAAAAAGGAACTGTGATCTAGCTTATAGCAACAAATCAGTCAACGTGAAAAATAGCGCATTCAAACTTAGGAATACAAAACTAGGTGAAAACACTTGTTTATTATCGATTTTATTATAATTGCTCTATATTTGCAAAAATTCCAAGAGTTTCAAAAGCACTGATGAGTGATTAGCATACGTGGTCAGCATACATGCACAGCATGGGAATTCTGGGGGTTGAAAACCTAAAGTGCCTTTTTTGGGCCCAAAAATGGCCGGTACGCGTTGAAAAAACATCGTTTTTTGGAGTTTCTGACGATACTCTATCCTTCTAGAGCATAAAATCATGAAAAAAATTTCGGAAAAAGTCGAATAAATTGACAAATATATCGCTTAAAACATGAATATATGGCGGGAAGCGCCTTGGCGATTTTGAGCAAATAGATAGCCAAAAACCCTTAAATAGACACTTTTTCTACCAATTTTCAGGTAAGTTTAGGAAACTTTTGAAAAATCGCCAATTCTGGGGCGGGGTGGAAAATTTTTTGCGGGGGGTGGGGGTGAAAAATGATTCTGCGGGGGCTGAAACCCCCCCCCCCCAAGATCATGTATGGTGGGCAGCAAGAAAATTGTGGGGTTGCAAGATTTTTCAAAGGTCAAAAACTGGCCTTAAAAATGGTGTTATGGCGAAAAAACACCATTTTTCAACGTTTCTCATCGAGCACTATTCATTGGCATCAAAAAATTGCGAAAAAACCAAAAAAATCAAAAATTGAATTTTGGGAAGTATTTTGGTTTCTCTGGGGCTGGGTGTATTCCCCCAACCCCCACGCCCACGTGTGGTGATGAGAATCCATACGTCTGTACTGTCCATTTCATAAAACCTTTTGCAAAACGAACAATGTGTAATCTATGTAATTTGACTACAAAATTGCTTTAAAGTAATATGAAGACAATGATATTAAACATAATAAATATATAAAGGGACAGATTATTTTCTTACGCAAAATTTTTTTATCGTTGTTTGGAAACTTGATCTCCATGCATAAGGCTTCCGTGAATTACACTAGTTCAGTCAGGCGATATGGTTTACGTTATTTTGATCATCACTTTGTTACTCTTGATTATTATTTGTAATCATTATTCATCTGTCTTTGCGTACCTATTGAATCTTATTTTTTATTCAGAATAAAATTGGAAAGGACGAGCCTATCTTCTTTTTTGCTAAATCTGATGCGTATCGAAGACAATTTAGCAAGTATGTAGGAGTGATTTTTTCAAAGGCATGTAATGTGACATACATGTTCACGTAGAGTGATCCTCTAATCTGAACTTAAGTCATTATGAAATTTTTGATTCTCGTAAAAGCCACTTTCCAAATTTTTCAAAGCGATTCGATTTTTCAAGAAAATTTTTTAATGTACATAGTATGTCTGTTTAGAAATCTAAAATTTGAATATCCCAGTATTTTCAGATACATATTAAATCATAACGTATGTACGCATATGCCATAGCTTGTACATTTGTCTTGAAGAGACATGCACAGCATGGTAAGTCTTGGGGTCAAATTTTAAAGTGCTTTTTTGGCTTAAAAATGGTGGATTCGCGTCAAAAACATCGTTTTTCGGCGTTTCTGATGATGTTTTATCATTCTAGAGCATAAAAACATAAACAATTTAGGAAAAATCAAAAAATCGATCGATTTGTACAAAACATATTGAAAACATGAGTATGTGGCGCGAAGCGCCGGAAATTTAAAACTTTTGAAGAAATAGATAGCTGTAAATGCTTTGAAAGCACCTTCTCTACGAATTTTGGGGAAATTTTTGGAAACTTTTGAAAAATCGTGAACTCGGGGGTCGTGGGGTGAAAATTTTTCTATGGGCTGAAAACCCCTCTCCTCAAACCCCCAGATCATGCATTATCTCAAGCCTTAACCAGAAATTAATTATTAATAACTTTTCAGATCTGTACCAGAGCACAGTATGAGAAGAGATGCTGCTCATGCGAGATGGACAATTAGTCCTTCAAATTTTCTATTCCGCTGAAATGTACTATTTCTGACAAGCAATAACGACTTTTTTAATAAAGTGAAACAAGAAAATAAGCAACAAATTTTGACAAGAAAAAAACAGTGAAATAGCAGTATTTCAACCGTTTATTAATTGATTAGCCCTATTACATATGTACAAATAAGTTTGTCAGACTTCAGAATTTTAATGCTTCCGTTCCTCTGTTTACAATAATTTCAAGACAACTATTTGTCTTATACTGTCTGTGTGTTTTTCAGGGAAAACATGTGACACTTCTGAAAAGACAAGTTCTATCGTTCTCCGTGGAATAGACGCCCTATCGCTGAGATACGATGCTAAATGGCCTTTATCCATACTATTTAACCGAAAAATTATGCTACAGTACGGCATCATTTTCAGACGCCTATTACAATGCAAATATCTGGAATTCAGGCTAAGTCGGTAAGTTTAGGCTAAATGTTTCAATTTGGTTCGCATATTAATTTCTCAATGTTTCCTTCCAATCCGTCATCTCTGAAAGATTTGCAAAATCAGCCAAACTCAAAATTTTTCAAAAATTTTTTGTTTGCTTATAGTTTTTTATGTCGTTGCATAAGATCGATAAAATTATATAAAAGTCCAGTTTTCCCCTTACTTTCGCTGACTGTTTTTGAGTCCGTATAGTCCGTATAGTTTGTAAGCCTGCATGGGCGTTGGGGTCCGGTCGAACTCTCGGAACCTAAATATCATTAGTTTCTGAATAATGAAGCATTGTCGAAAGTTCGGTGGAATGCTTTTTAGATTGAAAGAATGAATTTACTCTCCAATTCGAATTTGTTGGAAAAAAATTTAGATTTACGATCTGAATAATGTTAATGTCAATAGATTTTAACCTGTATTTTTATGTTCAGTACAGCGTTCTCTACCATATTATTGGAGGAATACAGAGATTCCTAATGAATGTATTGTCCAAAATTCTGGGAGGGGAGCGCAAGATTTTTGAGAGTTCCAAAAATTGTCTTAAAAGTCGTGGCATGGCCAAAAAACACCATTTTCAAAGGTTTCTCACCATGCTCTATCCATTGACATCAAAAAATCGCGGAAAACGAAAAGATTCAAAGATTGAATTCTGAGGGGATATTTTAGTTTTTTGGGGGTATTCGGCTTTCTAAGGTTGCATGCCCCCCACGCCCACGTGTGATGATGGGGGGGTCAGATGGGGCAAAATCGTCAAAAAATAGACACCAAAAAATAATTCTCAATTTTGGGGGTCTACTGATTTTTGTGGGTCCATCGGATTCTTGGGGGTCCAGCCATACCCCCCACGCTCATGTGTGTGGTCGTCAGGGGAATTTAAAATCCCAGAAATCTAGAACAGTAAATTTAGTGTTCACATCTTTTTTGCTAGTCAAATGACGAAAATTGTCAAATTAGCCTATATAAAAGTTTTTTGTGTGATAAAAACGAAATTTCAAGCATTTTTAGGCGATTTTGACTGTATTATATTGCTTGTAATGCTAAAAAATATAGAAATTGATCCATTTGGCAAAAATTTTTATTTTTAGACACTTTTGACACAATTTTAAGCGTTTTCCTAGTAAACAGAACATAAAGTCATGAATCTGGCTCTCGCGCTGGAAAAATTTAGTTATACTGCTTTTGTCCAAAAAATGATGCAGAAAATGTTTGTTGGCTCAATATCGCCGGACAGTACCTTTCTGTCTGACCCTTCAGCGGGGGTATTGCATAACCCCTGACCCTTCTATGAGCGTGTATGGTATGACTGTATAATTTTACGGATTTATTTGATGCTCTCATAGATGCTGGCTATTAAAAAGATCGCCGCACTGCCAATTGAGCAATCGTTTGATGCACGAGATGATGACCTTCGTTAAAAACTATCTCTACTACGCAACTGTCGAAGTATTAGAACCGAATTGGCTGAAATTTCACGCGAGCATAGTGGACGGGCATCAGTCGAAAGTTTACACGATCGACGACGCATTGAAGGAGCACAGCCTTTTTCTCGACGACTGCACCAAAGATTGTTTGCTAACCGACGCGAAATCGGTTGAAAGCTTTCAGGCGATTTTAGACTCTTGTCGACTATTCGTCGAGAAATTCGACGACAAACAGACGACAGCATTGGCCGCTGAACGATTTAACGAGGCGCAATTAGAATTACTCAAACGAATGCAGATTCTGAGCGCAGCTTCACAGGAGCGTCTTTGGACTGATATTGCCTGTCGATTAGATTTAAAGTTGTAAACTTGTACGTATTTCGTTCTCGTTCCGTATTAATGTTTACACATGTCCGTAAGAATAAAACCTGCTTCTAACGGCATGTAATCATAGGTAGTGCGTTAGCGCTTACCTGTTATACACTCGGGCACCACTAGCATTCAGATATAGTCGGCTTCATTTGTTCGGCAGCTTTTTGAAAAAAACTTCAAATAGACTACAAAATGTTTTAAACTAATACGACATGAATGATATCTTACAATATGTCGAGTTATAGTTGATCTTTTATTCTGTCCGGCGGCTAGACTGGATCAAATTTATAAGCCCCTTTTGTAGCCTATCGCCTGTTTTCAAGTTCTTTGGATTTTTTACAGTAAGATGATTCAGGGGCATACATTATTTAGTCATTCAGCGTGAGGCGCAGCTTTCTTTTGATCTTCTTGCTTCCAATCTGTCTTGAATGAGCTCTGTGACGTTTTGAACGAACGCGCTGCATTAAAATCGGTGAGAAGACTGTTGTAACCTTTGTACGCGTTAAAATTTCTCTTTATCTGTTCATTTTAATCCAGGTAGGTACATGATGCGTGGTTTTAGAACTTTCGTTTACAGTTTACAAACCATACTGTTTTACATAGCTACTTTTACACTAATCGACTGTGGTTTTTATCTGCGAAATTACACCATGACTGAATGGTATTGTTTTGTGCGGATGAAGACATTGAATTTATTGAGATTTTCGAATCGCAATATGGGCTAGCTATATCTATAAAATTAGACAACAGCGAAGGAGCAAAAAGAAGCACGTAATGCATAGAATTTTAACGATAAAACAAACATACATATCACGTGTACATACGCGGTATAAGACAAACATACACAATAAAAGTAGGTGCTTGGATATGCATACATATAATTAACGTAGATAAATTCGATGCATACATACACGGCAATAGTACTACTAACCTCACAAAACAACTTAGAAGTGTGTTGAAAAATGGGAGTCCGACTTTCAGTTAGAGATTAATCTCATCTCTGCATGACGTTCCCATCAATTTCAGCCACAATAAATCAGAAATACCGTACGTGAATTTTAGACAATGAGTTTTGTTGCCAAACGCCAGGTAAAAAAATTTTAATTCGTTTTACATAAGTTTGGCTAGAACTTTCAAGATCTATCACTATCAATAAGTTGACAGATTGCGATTATTGCACAAATCTGATATAGTTAAAAGACACCCGTGTCAAAATAACTATGTGAGAACGCAATGTAAACAAATCCGACGGACGCCTTCTAAGACGAAAACCCGTGAACTTGATGATACGATATTAGGGAATGCAATTATCGAATGAGCTTTCATGTTTTAGATATAATCTTTGTTGCTCTCTGATTGGCGACGGTTATCCTCTCTTGGTTGGACAACGCCTAGAATGAAAATTGCGATAAATTAAGCATATCATAATTAGCGTGTGCCTATAATATACATACTTGGATAGCCCCAACATATGAGCCCCCTACAGCTATAACGGGAAACATCTGGGAGGTGCGCTTTTTCTAAAGATAGATAATAAAAAAAGATTCTGCGCTTTTTTTGCTCACACTCAATATTGAGTTTGTGATGAGCTTGTAAAGTTTTGCCGTGTAAGATAGCGATTTTTGATAGTTTTCTCGCCAGCGTCTACACAACTCTGTAAACGTGTCATGTGATTTAATAGCATAGAATTGTAGAGGATAGAATTCTCTAGATATACATTTTTTTAATTTCGCAATAGTTATCGAATGTGAGTGTAAAGTGTGTGAAAATATGAGGGTGAAAAGACGTATTTTGGTCGACTTTTCAACTTGTTTTTATCTGCCAACAACCCCGTTATGGGCCCCAAGAAGTTTTTTCTGCTAGAGATGTACTACGGGTCAAGGGCTACTTTTTGCTTACCAGCAATAGCTTACTTGCTGTTTTTTCAATCGTTTTTTTGTTCAATTAATAGTTTATTTCAATCTGTAGGCCGCAGAAATACTTCGAATTTTCACGTTGCTTAGAGAATCTTATTTTAACAGATTTTACTACTTTAGGCATATACATAGGTAGCTTTTTCCTAATCCCTCCATTCCTGGGCGTGGGGGTTTGGGTGATTGCACCCCTCCCAGAAACCAAAATACCCCCAATCCAATTTTTAGAAATTTTTTTTGTTTTTTCGCAATTTTTTGATGCCAATGGATAGTGCTCGATGAGAAACGTTGAAAAATGTTGTTTTTTTCGCCGTACCACCATTTTTAATGTCATTTTTTGACCTTTGAAAAATCTTGCACTTCCCCAGAATTTGGGTGCTGGCTGAAGTGACCACCTATGGTCCCTGCCCATCTATGATCTGCCCCACTCTGCTGAATTTATACCCGTAGAATAGACAAAAGTGTTACGGGGGGCATCTCATAACCTACCCGCTCCGACTTCCCAGATCTTCCACTCTTAATCGCGTGTTTGTGATAAGCGTCCACAGAGGCGTAGGTTGGGGGTCAGTGGGGCCATCTGACCTTCCAAAATGGAAAACTTGAGAGAAAAATGCAAAGATGGAGTAAAGGGAAATCGCCTGCCTGTTTTCAGCTTGAATTCGTGAGGAAAGATTTAAACAATGCACTTTAAATATTTACTCCTTGTTTTATCACCAAAATAAAATCCTGGCCACGCGCCTGGTCTACTCGGGCTTCCGCTAACTTTCTGCACCAATATTCAAACATAATCGAGAGAAATATGACACTAAGATGAGGGGTAATTGGAATTTTAGGGGGTCTTCAAACCCCAAATATAGGCGGCGTAGTCAGGGGGCACAAGCTTTCCCCTTGCACTGAAGTTTTATTGGTTTGCACGGCGCAATCCTATTTGAAAAAATTGAGTTCAAAACGGCAAAAACGTTTGAATTTTCCGGCGCTTCGCGCCGAATTATTTTCATTTTTCGTTACAGAATTCCAATTTTGAGTCTACAAGCTTGAATCATCTAAAATATTTCTGCACTTCGAATTGATTTAGTTTTTTACTGTACTAATTGTTCGTTAAATGCAACTCGAAATGCTTGTTGAGCGTCTTAGTTAAAAAGTAACACAATCATTTTGTGCCAGTCTGATAATTTTCCGTTTTGTTTTTCTTCCTATAAGACAAACAGTTCTATTTCAATTGGTAGGTATGGCCAAATTTTCTGTTTTGTGCATATTCTGTTTCCTGAACTTGTAAAAAGGTCACAAATTCTACTTGAAAATAATGAAGAAAATTTCTATATGATGAACTTTTATAACTTTAAAATTAATTTAGTGATTTACGGCAAAGAATGCACACAATCGTAAACAAAACGACTAAAAACAGCGCTATGTTGAACGATACTTGATCCTAAATAGCAATACCTACATCTTTAGTAAGAATGCGTTTGTAACAAATCAAAATTTTCTGCATTTGAAGCAAATGGGTGTGGAAATGGACTTCCTGTACCCGAAGACTCATCAACAGACTCCCTAAATTAAATTTTTGGAGTTTTTCTCACGGTTTTCTGATGCCAATATATTCAGGGTGGCCCGAAAAAAAAGTACTCAATGTTTTAATCATAACAACTATTGCTGCATTAGACATTTTACAAAACGTAGACATTTTTCATAAGAACAAATATAGGGCAACAAAATTGTAAAATTTCATTAAGTTACCTTTATTATTCACTTTTTGGTTTACACTTTTGTAAACATCACTTTTTAGAAAGTTACAACAATAAAGTTGTTAACTATCATCCAAAAGGCTACACTAACCCCCAATTATAACTTTCTGTTTAACTTATAGCAATGCAAATTATATCATTTAATAGAAAAAATCATGTGCCACAAAACTTTCAACGAATGGTCTCTGATTACTAGAATTCGTCTAGTGCGTCGCATTTTTGTAAACCCAACTATTTATTGAACACAAATACAATTAAAGAGCAACATGATGAAAACTAACAAAACTGAGCCGAAACGATCAATTAAATTGACAATTATGTAACTAAAAACATTTAACGATAGTGTAAAGATGCTGCTTTAATGGTTATTCTGAAGGGAAAAATTATATTGATGATGCAAGCATAGACTCACTAATTAGCACTTCTAATTACTAACTTTCTTTGTTGTACCTTACTAAATATGTGATGTTTACAAAAATGTAAACCAAAAACTAAATAACAAGGGTAACTCAGTGAAACTTTACAAGTTTGTTGCCCTATAATTGTGATTTCGAAAAAATCTTTGCAGTCTTGCAATATGTCTAATGCAGCAAGAGTTATGATTAAAACTTTGCGTACCCTTTTGTATGGGCCACCATGTATAAACATTGGGGAGAAAAGATAGAAATTTTTTGCGCCTCTATGATTTTGTGGCCCATTTCTATCTTAAAATTTTTTCGGATCTTTCTGAGCCCTTCCCATAATATAAGCCCTGTCCACGTAGTTATTACGCACATGCACACAGTGGCGGATCCTGGATTTCTGACAGGGGAACCCAAAATTTTAATAATAAGTCCAAAATTAACTTTTTTGCCGTCTACAGACAGGATCATTTGTGAACCGAGAAAAAACTAAAAAATTTTGGAGTTTTATACCAAAAAACATACAAAACTAGTGCAAAAGTCGGCACAAAGCGCCAAAAAATACTCGAGAAATCACTGTAAGAACTAAAAAATCGTTGTTATTAACTTAAACTACTCTTCTGACGTAAAATATGGTTTTAGAACGCCAAGAGAGTCGGTAAATATCATTAATAAGTACTACCCGGCGCTAAGTGTCGGGAAATTTTGAAAAATCATGATAAAAAATGGTTAAAATCTTTAAAAAAGTATACATTATACATTCTGGGGCCCAACTATTCTTTGACGACAAAGAGGGTGGCCGCCGAACCTAAATCCTCCCTTGCATGTACACATTTTCCAATATCTCGTCTTTCGCTGTCCTACGTTTCATGCACTAGTTAAAAATCGATAAATATGGCTTTAGCCGATATTTGATAATAAATCATCTGATTGACGTCATGTTGTCAATAAAAACAATTCATTCAATTTCGCATCAGAAAAATCAAATGTTTACTCTATTATTTGAATGCATTAACGGTAATCTGATGAGGATTGGGACAGTGATGCGTTTCTGAGGACGTAAAAATATGTCCGCTCTGTATTTGTAGAAATTAATCAAAAATGCAAGAGGATATTCATTAATATTTATGAGAAACGTCGTACATGACCACTGGCATTATAGAAAGGCAGAAACGTCTTGCGGCTAACTTTTTTATCGAGCGAACTCTCTACTTCAAATAAGACAAGGGAATAGTAACAAAAAGACCCATATCAGTCAAAAAATCTTTATATGATACACAATTGTTCATTGTAAGAAAAAATGTAGAGCTTCCGCATGGTTGGTAAATTTCACTTAATGCGTTAAAAAATTTAATAACAATTTTATTCTGGATCTAACCGTGCTTAGGGGGTGCGAGCCGGGCGATCATCCAGGGCCGCT
>JAVLUZ010000341.1:3442710-3465210 GCA_036768485.1 Mermis nigrescens | reverse complement strand
TACTCGAGTACCCATAAAAAGTGACTTCCCCTACAGCTACATATAACGGAACACATATGGAAGGCGCGGTTCTTTTTAAAAGATAGATAATAAAAAATTCGCTGCGGGTGTTATTTTTTAAATCAATACCCGGTATCTATAAAGCGTGCAAAGTTTTACTGTAATGTTATAACGTAGCTTTTTTAAATTTTGGTAGGACGCTCGACTAATCTAACTCGGTTTTGCATTCTGTTTAGTCTTTTTTCAATTGTAGACAATTGAGTAAGCTCAAAAGAAATTTTTTATTTTTTGAGTGACTCATTTTCAGAGTGGCAGTGTAAAGAGTGTAAAAAGGATCTGAGAGGGTGAAAAACACATTTTGGCCTTTTTTTGTCCACTAAAAACTCCAGTTACGAGTCCCAAGAAATTTTCCTGGTGGAAATGTACTTCGACTTAAGGGCTACTTTCTGCGTACGAGCAAACTTTTCTGCATTCAATATGGAGGTAGGTCTACGAATATGGGTTAAAACTTTACATTCTAGTGGATGGTGTAAAAAACAGATTTTGTCTAAGATTTCTCTGCCATTTTCTCCAGTTAAAAGTCGAGATATATTGAATAAAAGAGAAATAAAGTACCTTCTAAGGGCTACACCTCGCAGCAAACTGCGTTTAAAAAACGGAATATTGAGTTATTTATGGGGGGTGTAAAGTTCGAAATCAGGGGTGTTACATACGGCGAAAAAACACATTTTCTTCTTTACTATGATTCGTAAATATCTCAAATATTTGGCGAAACAGAAGTTTTCCCTATACAAAGGTACTACCATTTTAAAGGCTACAAACTGGCCCAAACCGAATTTATTTACACTCAATTTTGTCCCTTTTTGTTCGCCACTTTCTTCCTTTAGAAGTCGGGATAGGTCGATAGAATAAAAGTAAATAACTTTTTAAGAGGTACACGTCACAGCAAATCGCGTTTATTTACATCAATATTTAGCTTTTTCGGGAGGTGTTAAGTCAAACATTGGGTGTGTTAAACGTCTCCGGTCATGAGTCTGGACATGATCTCAAGTCTAAAAATGTACCAAGAATCAAACGTGATTCAGTTGGGCGCGTTTGCTTACACTCGAAAGTGGTGTAAAGCGGTTTACATTCAATATTTATTTGTCTTCAGGCCATTATGGAGACTTAATTTTTCATAAATGTCAATCGTAATATCAGAGTAATATCAAAATTATGAATCCGATTAAAATCTTCTTTACACTCGGGGGTTGTGTATAGTTTGCACTGCAAATCAACTTTAGTTCTAGAATCTTGTAAAAGCTTAATTTTTTTCAAAATGTTCTACTTAACGTCAGAATTACGAATGTGAATGTTACTTTCTCTACATCCAGTGCTTGTGTAAAGTTTGCACTATTCATGTATTATTGATGTGTAAAGCTTACGCTATAAATTTATTTACTTCCAGAGCGTTGCGAAATGTAAATTTTTCCAAAACATGTTCCGTAAGGTCAGGATTCCGAATCGGACTGTATGTTTTCTTTACACCCTGTAGTTGTGTTAAATTTACACTGGAAATTAACTTTACTTCCAAAGAGTTGCAGAAGCTTAATTTTTTCAAAATGTTTTATGTTACGAATCTGAGCGTTAGTGTTCTTTATATCCAATAGTTGCGCAAAGTTTATGCTGAAAACCTTTGATCTGTTTAAATAAGCCAAGGTTGTCTTGTTTAAAAAAGATAATGCTGATGTTAAGAACAATATTGTTTTCCGTGTTCTTGGACTGCTATCATTGTTGTGGCATGTTATTAACATGGGCATTGGGGGAGTGAGGGGTGTATTACTCCCACCTAAAGTTTGTAAAACCAGGTACTGTCAGGCGATTTTGAGGAAACGAAAGAAGCTGCAAGACAATTTATGAGCTTACTGCGGAAAAAAGGCCGAAAACTCTACCTGAAAATGGTTAAAAATATCAAAATTTTCCGACGCTTCGCGCCGTATTGATAATTTTTTGTATTTTTCATCGCAAGAAACCTCTAAATTAGCCAAACTTCACTAATAGCGGTCAAGAAACTCAGTTTACCGCATATAACGTGCTACCAGGCCAAGTTATAGTTCCCTAAAATGTACACGTACAAAATGTACATAGGCTTTTTGGGACCGTTTTTATACCTGTACAAAGAGACCTATTCAAAAACGATGACCAGAATTCACTATATGACCATTCCTGGATTTCACCCCTCTGGCGACCTCTATCTTGCCCATGTATGCATGTTACCGTATGTGTTTACTGAATGATTTGCTCAAATCATACTAATTAAAAGTAGGGTACTAGCAAAGAAAAATGCTCCGATGGAACAAAAAAGACGAATATACTTATGATTGTGGATTGTTAAGGATGTAAAAGGAGCGGGACTAGAAAAAAGCTACCTATGGATATGCCTAAAGTCGCAAAATCTGTTAAAACTCAGAATTTCTCTAAGGAACGCGAAAAATCGGAGTACATTCTGCGGCCTCTGAAAAAATGTAACCTTCTTTAAATAATTTTGAGTGCTTCACATGAGAGTGTATAAATGTAATCTAAGATGTATACTTTTGTAAATTGCTTGCAAATTGCAACGCTGACTTGCTTCGTATTGTAATTGATGGAAAGCAAACGGCAATCGTGTTTGAAGGTGTTTTATTTTGTTATTATTAGCATTACAGGGAGCAAATCTGGCGTCAATTGGTTAGCGTCGTACATGTATCGGCACGAAATTGGGGGGTCCCGGCCATTTTTAGGGGGGGGGTAATTGACCTCCAATTTTAAAACAAAAACGGCCAAAAAAGCCTAAAAACGGTCAAAAATTCGATTTTTTCTGAAAATCGAGAAGAGGTCCAAAATTTTCTGGCTTTGGGGGATACGGGGGACGTCCGACTTTAGGTGGGGGATCCCCCATCCCCTGTTACATGTATGGTTAACGCACAGAATCGTTGCGGGCGTGTAAGTCAAGTGTAAATACATGTAGTCTGACAATTTCTTTAATTGTCTTGAATGCATCGATCTTTGCTATTTCATTCAATTGGCTTGTAAAGTCGCTCCTGGTTTACTCCATCTACTTTCCCATAGCTATTGCATAGCTACGTTGCACCGTTTTCAATCGTTCTTTTGTTTCAATAGTTTATTTCAATCTGCAGGCCGCAGAATATACTTCGATTTTTTGCGCAGCTTAGAGAAAGTCTGATGTTTAATAGATTTTGCGACTTTAGGCTTATACATAGCCTTAGGTAGCTTTTTCCTGTCATCCTTAATAATCCACAATCCCAAGTATATTCGTCTTTTTTGTTCCATTGGAGTATTTTTCTTTGCTAGTCTGCTGATATCCTGTTGACACGAAATATGTTAATTACTGTGACCGTGATAAAAGCAATCAGAGAACCTATTCAAAATTTGTAGGCAATATTATATGTACACACACTCATAGCTCATTTGCATAGAACCAGCTGGAAAACTATTCGTTCGTTATGGGAATGACTCAAGGCAAGGAGCAGTCTGGCGTTGATCAATTGGAAATTATGACGCGTATAAAAATCATTCGAATAAAATCTTGCCGACAATATTTTAAGGCAAAGACTATTTTCTAAGAGTGATTAGTAAGCATAACCTAGTAAACACTTACAGAGAATTATTTATGCGAAATTAGAAAATCATTCAAATCGGACTTTTCGGTAATTTGAAAAAAGTTCACTTAGTCAAGGACTAATGATGATCGGCATTACAACTTCATGCAAGATCAAGATTCTTTAGAGCATTATCGTGCTATTGTAAGAAAGGAAGTATCATAGGTAGCGCCTTAGCGCGTACCTATAATATTCTTGGGTACTCCCAATATATGTCGACCCCAACAGCAATAATGGGACATATCTAGGAGGTGCGGTTCTTTTAAAGATAAATAATCAAAAAAAGAAAATTTACTCTTTTTAGTTTTTTTTATTTTTCCCGATTATTAATGAGCGTGCAAGGTTTTGCTGCAACGTTATATCATATACATTTTAAAATTTTGGTCGATCACACGACTTTTCTAATTCAGTTTTGTATTCTGTGTCATCTGTTTTTTTTTAAATTACATCAATTTAGTAAGCTCTAAACCACTTTTTCATATTTTTTTAAAAGTGACTTATTTCTGGAGTGACATGTGAAGAGTGTGGTGAAAAAACACTGTTACCTGTTTTCTGCCGACAACTCCGGTTATGAGTCCTAAAAATTCATTCCAGCAGAAATGTACAACGACTCAAGGGCAACTTTTGGCTAACCAGCAAACTTGTTTTACACTAAATACGGAGTAAGATATAGGGGTTGAAACTTTACACTCTCGTGGATGGTGTAAAAAAACAGTTTTTGTCAGAGATTTCTCAGCCGACTTCTCCTCTTATAAGTCGGGACAAATTGAATAGAGGAAAAATAAAGTTAGTTCTAATGGCTACACGTTGCAGCAAACCGCGTTTAAAAAACACAATATTGACTTGCTTATGGAGGTGTAAAGTTCGAAATCCGGGGTGTGATATAAAGCAAAAAACACGTTTTCTACCATTTTTGACTGGTCAATATCTCAAATATTTTGCGGAACAGAAGTTTTTCATACACAAACGTACTACGATTCAAAGGCTACAAAATGGCCCAAACCGAATTTCTTTAAAATCAATGGGAAGTTAAGTTCAGATTTCCGAAGTTTCCAATGTGGTGAATGGTGGAAAAATACGTTTTTGTCCCTTATTTAATCCCCATTTTCTCCGTTTAGAAGTCGGGACAAGTCGAATATAATAAGGGGTACACGTCACAGCAAATAGCGCTTATTTACATCACTATTTAGTTTTTCCAGAGGTGTAAAGTCAAGAATCGGCTTTGTTGAACGTGTTTCTGTCTCGTTTTTTTCTGCCAACTTTTCTGTTTATGAGTCTGGAAATGATCTTAATTTTAAAAATGTATTAGAAATCAAACGTGATACGTCAGTTGGGCGTGTTTGTTTACACACAACAGTGGTGTAAAGTGGTTTACATCTAATATTTATTTATCATTAAGCCATTGTTGAGACTTAATTTTCCATAAATGTTGATTGTAATATCAGTTACTAATCCGATGAAAATCTTCTTTACACTTGGTGGTTGTGTATAGTCAACACGAAAATCAGTACAGTTAGCACTATTCATTTATTGTTAATGTGTAAAGTTTACACTAAAAATTTATTTTACTTTCAGATCGTTGCGAAACGTGAATTTTTTCAAAGTATGTTCCATAAGGTCAGGATTACGAATTTGACTGTATGTTTTCTTTGCACACAGTAGTTGTGTAAAGTTTACACTCAGTCAGTAAACACATACGGTAACATTATTGTTGCATGTTACTGTACGTGTCTACTGACTGATTTACTCAAATCATGCTAATTAAAAGTAGGGTACTAGCAAAGAAAAATGCTCCAATGGAACAGAAAAGACTAGTATACTCGGGACTATGGATTATTAAGGATGTAAAAGGAAGGAGCTAGGAAAAAGCTACCAATGTTGTATATGCCTTAAGTCGCAAAATCTGTTAAATATCAGACTTTTCTAAGCAACGCAAAAAATCGAAGTATATTCTACGGCCTCTGGAAAAATGTAGTCTTTAAATAATTTTCTATGCTTCGCATAAGAATGTATAAACATAATCTGAAATGTATGCTTTTTGTAAATTGCTTGCAAGTTGCAACGCTGACTTGTTTCGTATCATGACTGATAGAAACCTAACTGCTATTCTATTTAAAGGTGTTTTATTTTGTTATCATGAGCATCATAGCAGGCAAACCTGGCGTCAATTAATTAGTACATACAGTCATTGCGGGCATGCAAGTGTGCCTACATGTAGTCTGTTTAACGTAAGCTAACGCGTTTCCTACTGCAAACCAACAATTCCTTCGATTGTCTTGAATGCTTCGATGTTTGCTATTTCATTCAATTGGCTTACAAAGTCGCTCCTAGTTTACTAAATCTACTTTCCTATAGTTAATGCATAGCTAACTTGCTTATTTTTCAATCGTTTCTTGGTTCAATAGTTTATTTCAATCTGCAGACCGCAGAATATACTTCGTTTTTTTGCGTTGCTTACAGAAAGTCTGATTTTTCACAGATTTTGCGACTTTAGGCATACTCGTCTTTTTTGTTCCATCCGAGCATTTTTCTTGGCTAGTAAAATAATGATTACATGCACAAAAAGAATTAAGAGAAATGAAAAAAATTAACAGAAAATTTTTCTAAAAATTAATAGAATTTATAAAAATTGTTTTTAACATAATAACATGTTGCTTCGATGCATTATTTAGCAATATTGCCCATTTCTCTCTTTCCGTCAAAGTTCGACCCCACTCTACCACACATGTGAAGCATGAGAATATCTGATGTCAGCATCAATTTCGATAAACTTTCATAAAATTCCTTTTTACGCATAAAAACGATGGAATGTGTCAAAAACACTTTTTCTTACATTTCGGTTGATTTTAATTTTAAAACGAAAAACAAAAAATTCCACGTATAACAGCTACGCTTACAATAAATATATGGCGCGATGCGCCAATAATTTGACTTTTTTAAATAGAGAGATCTTTAAAAAAGCATAAAATAGCACATTCTCTTCGATTTGTTTGGGAAAAATCTACATTTTCGGAGGGTCTGTGGTTTTTTGCGGGGTAAAGCAGCGATGCAATAGCTAATCCACAAGAATTTTAAGGCCTTTCGGAATTTTCAAAGGTTGTTGTGTTAAAAGGCGCAGTCAGGCGATAATTCACCGTATAATTCAGTAATTTAATGTCAGCGTCTTAGCATCCAAAAAAGAAAAGTAATCGTAATTGGCAAACTACACCTTCTCATATTGAAAAAGGCTTTAACTTCGCCGAATTTATTTAGATCTAACTGTTACATAGAATATATAAAATCTTAAAATTGGCATAAAATATTATTCATGATTTCTTTCATTGACCTTCGCTTACTAATTGTAAAAAGCATGGTTCTGCTATTAGATCAGCTAGTTTGGAACCAACTTTCGCAGAAATTCTCCAGATGTTTAAACATTTAAGAAAAATTTGAAAAAGGTTGATTTTTATACGACACACATGAGCGCAACTCACTATTTGCCTAAGCGTTCATGACTTCGCTTATAGCTACTGCATTGACTTTTTTCTCATGACGTATTGAACTTGCGTTTTTCTGAATGAATGATTCGTATTATTATTAGTATATAATTTTTACTTTTTTAATCTTTCTGAACTACAACGTTTTTTCTAATAGGACTGTTTTTCTATTCTACCGAGCCAGCATATTCGACATAGACATCAGACTAAAAGTTAAGCATCTCATAATGCACTGACTTAGTTATGTAACCACCGGCTGATGTTGCTGATGGATCACCAACCGTAATTCTTGGTTGATCACTTACAACTCCTCCATCATCATCACGTTTCCAGGTATTTGCGTAGTCGGGATTTTTTTCAAAGTTATTGGACTTGAAAAATGCAAAGAAAATACTAAGTTAAAATGTAAAAGACCTCGTTAATACTCACGGAACATCTTGCTGTTTCGAAATGAAATCTAAATTAACTTTCGACTTAATATCTTTACGATATACCGCTGTAATTTTATTTGGTGGATATTTTTTGATTGCTAAAAGTACATTTTACTTGCACATTCATCGAAAAGTAAAGTACATAACCGATATCTCAAGAATACTGATTAACACATACAAAAAAAGAGATTCCACGATATTTTGCCAGCATTGGCCTAAGTTGTTAATCTGAAATTTGCATATGTGAACCTCATACATTAGTGCAGCATCGATATTATTTAAGACAAAACAGGCTCAATAGAATTTGAATTTTAATACCGCCGAATGATGCGCAGAGGAAGCTGTAGAATTCACTCAAGGATTTTTCGCCAAATATTCCAAGCATATTTAATACAGCGTTTATGCGTTCACGATAGACGTCGACTTTTTATCATATCTAACAAAAATTAATGAACCCGATATTTTGATTTTCACACGTTTTATTATAATCGCCTGAAATTCAAACGCTGTTTACTTACAGCTGTATTTCATAGATGCAAGTGGAGGGATTAAGGTCTACTCCCAGCAGAACAAATGAGAAAATTATATAGAAGATTAGGAAAATTAAAGCCAGAAATGAGCAAAAGATACAAAAAATGAAACGTTTTTTTATAAAATCACTTAAAATCGACTAGGAACTGTGAATTAAGCTAATTTCTATCTATATATACTATTTTTTACGTTTACACTATGACTACCAGCGGATTGAAACCAAACACTTTTGTCAATTACTTGAAACAAGGCAGCAAACATAGACCGCAACATTTTTCCATTCCTTTTAAATGCTCTTCGGCCTCTTTCATATCTTGATTAATCGTATCTAAACCTCCTTCCACTCGCTCCAATTGCTCTAAAAATGTTAAATATACCAAAAATTGCAATATTTACTTAAAAATTTAAGGCATACAAAGTTATAATCACATCACAGCCAGACATGCCCATGGTAAGAAATAGAGGCCCGGGGTCTAGGCCAGACATGCATGTGGGGGAGAGGGTTTGGGTCTAGATCCCCCAGAATAGAAAAATGGGAAATTTTCTCGAGAAAATGTGGCAAAATGAAGGCGACAAACAGATAAAAATTAAAGATTTCTTCAAAAGGCTTCAAATTGAACAGAAACTGTGTAATAACGCAGTTTTAACGCTATTTTAGCGCTTACACCACTTTTGAGGTCATTTTGACCCAAAAATTTCAGTTCTTTACCCCCTCTCGGACCGGCTGACCCCCCCCAGATCAGTCATGTGGTGCGCTTATGGTATAGTGGGTGTGGAAGGGGTTTGGGGTTCAGCCCCCTAGAATCCAGTAGACCCCCAAAAGTCGGTAGACCACTTAAAATCGATAGACGCCCAGAATTGAATTTTCGGTATGTTTTCTGGGATTTTAGCCGGTATTACAACATCCTGACTCTCAAAATTTGGCCACTGGTCACGTGTCTTGAGACCCCCAGAATAATGAAACGGGAATTTTTCGGCGAAAATGAGGTAAAATTACGGCCAAAATGGATGTGAATCGAAAATTTTCTGAAAAAGTGCTCGAAATGATTATAAACTGTGATTAACACGGTTTTTACGCCTAATTTTGTACCACTTTTTTATTGAAGTCATTTTGACTCAAAACGCAGGTAAAAGGCAAGTCCGGTGAGGTCAGTCAGAGAGCTATTTCGAGCTAAAATGACCTCGAAAACTTGAATAAAGGCTAAAATAACGTTAGTCCAAGGTTTCTGATCAATTTCAAACACTTTGACAGACAGTTATTGATTTTCGTCCATTTTTAGCTGTCATTTTGCTTTATTTTCCCAGAAAATTTCTCATTGTTTTATTCTGGGCCATTACACCCCAAACCCCACCTGCATGTCAGCTTATCACAACACATTGAGAAACAATAAATAAGTGAACTGACCTCCCTGATCATCTAGCATGACCAGCGTTTTTATGCCCGCTTCTTTGCTCTAAAATTGACAAAAAAAATCTACTAAAACCGAAAACATAAAATTCATGTGTTCCTACCGCTTCGCACATGTAGAGCATTCGTCGAGTACTCTCCAGTGACTGAAAAAATGAAAATAAATAAAAAATATAAAACCATCATCCAATTGAATGTACCTCGTCGGCCACTTGGGTGATCTTGAACTGAATCTCTTCATGTTCTGTAGGTCTGCGATTGTCGGCAGCCATTTTGACTTGTTATTCACCTCATAAATTTGAGTAATTTCAAATTTTAATTAGTAAAGGAGAATTTTTACATCAGTTTTGATTCAATTTCAGTATTATATAATGAAGACTGTAGCTGCTAGGGTGATTCAAGCAGTTCTTTATAGAATCAGCACATCGATCTGATTATCGAAATAAGAATGCACTAACAATGAAGTAGTAGCGAAGAGCACAATAACATAAACTTACAATATAAGCAAATAAAAAAAATTGCAAATTTAAAAAGATGATCTGCTTTTGAATCACTGAAAGAACGAACAGGCGAAAAAATTAATAAAAATAGTGCAAGCATAATTGTCTAATTCTTGATTTTATTCATAAAACACGTGAAAGGGCGCGCGCTATGATAGCATACATGGAAAGCCAATAATAATAATCGTCATCTTTCCATGGCTCTTTAAATATTGTAGGTTCGAGTACGTAAAACCCCGTTGGATAAATCAAAGCAAATACCTGCATTCCCACAAAAATTGCAGTTTGAGCAGCTGAATGATTCAGCACCTTCAGATCGGCTGAATGTAAGGATTAAGAGCATGGTAAAGCCATTTTCTGCAATTGTAGGTATGTAGGTATGCAATGTGTATTTAAGTAGGCATTCATTATACCCATTATATGCGCAAGACCGAGCAGCAGTTGGCAAGCTGAGCAGTGAGCTTTTGAAAGCCCCGGTGCATTACGCTTCATTTTACAAAATCAGCTACCGAACGAGCCACTGCGAGTCAAACGCACTGAAGTAGAATGTGGCTCATTTTTAGAATTCATTTACTCACACGAAATTAGTTAAATCTATAAAATCAATCTTTTATCGAATTTTTATTCAAGATGGATGACTGTTAGTTTTAATGCTGGTGTAAAAATAATTAAAACTAAAATGGAATTGGTTCTTTTCATGAGGCTTGTCTGCTTGGTGCGGAGACTTTACTAATATTTTCTTGCCTCGCTTCCTCCTGCTGTGAGGAAGCTGCAGAATACAGGATAAGAAGAACGTCAACCGCATTTCTCTTCCCAATTCATTAGGAATAAAAATTCAAAACCAATAGCGTGGACAAATTATTCTGGTTGGAAGATTTGAGTGGACTATTTGTGTTGAGTGACTCGTCCAACAGATTTGTCCATTGATCAACATACAGTTATTTTTTGAACATTCAACATCTTCGAAATTATCGATAATATTTGATTAATTAGAAAGTAATGTTTGCAAAAAGGCCAGACGATTGCACCCAAAAAATATAATAAAAACTCTAGCCAATCTCCATCCGATCAAACATTAATGGACTTGGCTTTTAAGGATTCAGACTAACCCAGCAGCTTCTCAGCAAAACTTGCAGACTCGCTAAAATTCTTTTTTTGAATCTATTTTGTTTTCTCGTAGTTCTAGTATCCGTGAAATTCTCGAATTTTCCGATGCAGCTTCTTGTCTAAGTTTCTTTCCAATTTTATTGATACTCGTAACTAGAGTATGAGCGATTTGAGGAAGTTATAAATAATTAAGCTGGCTATTAAAAATCAAAATAACACCAAACTAAACTTTTACACTTGCCCTAATGGAAAACTTAATGAATAAAGCCTGAATAGTTGTTCCACTAACTTGCGCCAAGGTCTAATCAATTACTGTTGCCTCAGCGCTGCAAGATTTATTGCATCGGACTGAAAAAAACGATGTTTCTGAAATTCTACATAGGTAGATACGTCATCTTCGTTGAACTCTACGAAGATCCTACTTGCAGGCTGCTAACTCACTTCTCTGCACTGCAAATTTAACGAATATATCTTAACGAGCATATTTTCGAAAAAACGAACTCTCCTTAAGATCCACGCGTGCCTCCTAATCAGGAAATGCAGGACGCAACGAAGAGAAATTTTTGAGTAGGTGTAATTTCGATATATTTCAGTGTATATTTTAATGACCAATGAAGCAAAAAAATGCGAGGAAGTGAGAAAAACTATCGCCGAGTCATTTATTATGCGTGGCCCTTGCGATATAATTGAAGAAAAGGCACAGATACAAATGTAAGTACCAAGAGAACATTTTTAATGGACGTCGGTCTAAACAGAAAAAAACGATGGAAAAACAGGCTGTCTAATAAGCGCTGCAGGATTCAGGTCTTCATGAAGATTTTAAGCAGTCACATCAAATGTGTTTATGAGTAATGATTACATAAAAAGCGTGTGTTTTGGGAGGTTGGAAGGCTTGACACATCTCTAGCTTCCTTCGATATTTCTAAATTTTCAAGAAAGCCTAGAAAACATACCGTTTTATGCATTTTTGGGGTTTTGCAATATTTTTTGGGAGCCGAATAACGCTCTTCAGCCCATGAAATTTTTCTTAGTTTTTTCGTATTCTATGAAGAAAGAGCGTCATTAGAATCATCTAATTGTAGTGTCTTGATGACACGATTACGCGTTGAATCTTTAAAGACCAAATAACTAGCTTTTGAATACAAATTTAGAAGCTAGACACTAAGAATTCTCATGCTGTCCGTTTGAAGAACAAAATGTCAAAATACCCAGCATACCAGCTTTTTATATGATATGACAGTATGCGTCTCAGATAAATTTCTTGGTGTTATTCGAATTATAAGCATAGGTGGGCGGCACCAAAGTTCTGGGGGAGGGGTGCAAGATTTTATCAAAGGTCAAAAAATGGCCTTAAAAGTGGTGGTATGGCGAAAAAACACGATTTTTCAACGTTTCTCATCGAGCACTATCCATTGGCATCAAAAAATTGCGAAAAAAACAAAAAAATTTCAAAAATTCGATTCTGGGGGGGTATTTTGGTTTCTGGGGAGTGCATACCCCCAAACCCTCCCCCATACCCCCAAACCCCTCCCCCATACCCCCAAACCCCTCCCCCATACCCCCAAACCCCTCCCCCACATACCTCCAAACCCCTCCCCTCAATTTTTGGCCGTCAGTGACCATAATTTCTCAAATTTTTCCAGTAGGTTTCAAAACAATTTTAACAGCAGAAACAGCTATTTTTGCGTAGTTTTCTTCTATTTCCAATTAAAAATTACGATGTTTCGCCTCAAATGCTATAAATACAGGATATCAAGCAGTTAGTCATGCTCCTAGACGTCTACCTGTCTTAATTTCACAAATTTTCCAAAGCCTTGCGCCAGATTTTTGTTAAAGTCAAAGAAATTCAATGAGTTTTTCGCACAAAATTGTCGGAAATTTTAAAATTTTAAGAAAAAATATTGCGTCAAAAGTGATTTTATGTAAAAGTATACAATGTAAAACACCGAAAAAACGCTATTTCGAGCGTTAAGGGCAAATTTTTGAACCTATTTTTAACTGTTTTTAGAAAAGTTGGAATAACGCCCCCTTAGGAAGATCCTCCGCCACTGATTATAAAGACTGAAGGGAGTAGTTCTTATATTTAATGTCTTGTCAAATCAAGTTCCTTATCGGATTGAATATATATGTATTTAGCTCATTGCATTGTTCTGCAGAAAGTAAATGTTGCGCAAATAGTGGCACAATTGACAATCGTACGTGTTCATAAGGATTTGGTTTTTCATTGCTGCTACGAAATGCTGCTGCCCCGAGAATTATCAACTTTCTTTCGCAATTTACAATGGGCTTGAATTTCAATTTTCCGGCAAGAGCAAAGTTTTTGGACCACATATCGTAAAATTTCATTAACTTTTTCTGACATTTTGCGGCGAAACTCTCATGTTGTCATTGTCTGGGGAGGTGATTGAGTTCAAAAAATGTATGATGCCATAAAAAATAATGGAATGGTTTGCGATGGCGCTTTTAATCTAATTAAAAAGTTAGGCGCTATTATTCGTCAAAGCTTAACGCTGCAGAATTGACAGCTAATCGAATTCAATGGTTGGATAAA
This sequence comes from Mermis nigrescens, assembly GCA_036768485.1. Taxonomy (NCBI): domain Eukaryota; kingdom Metazoa; phylum Nematoda; class Enoplea; order Mermithida; family Mermithidae; genus Mermis; species Mermis nigrescens. The sequence goes on along the minus strand of JAVLUZ010000341.1, from coordinate 3,451,568 downwards.
AAAGAACTATGAATATTTCTCGAAAATGAGACCTGGTACGCTCTCGGCCTTTTAAGGAATTTCATCCAATGCGCCACAAATTCGCGGAACGCAGCTGACACAAAAGAAACGACGTCACGGATACGATTCGATCACGTGTTTTATAATTGGTTAATAAGCGAACAGATTGGTCGATGTTTATACTGACTGTAGAGACATAGGAGTGTATACAGAAAATATTAAACAAACATCAGAAATATGAAAGAGCTTATAGATAGTATTGCATGAATATATTATATCGTCTTATCAAAGAAACAACTTTAAAAAAATAATTCAGCTTGAATCAGAGCACAATTAGACCATAAAATTAAATAGTGTTACTTAGCCAACTCTGCTTTATCGAGTGAATTCCATTTTCGTGTAGGAACGGTATACTAAATCATAAGAATAGGAAGCGCATGCGGTGTACGGTGCGCTTGACGGAGCGTAACATAGGCGGTGTTGGATCAATACGCCAATATGACCCCTGCACAGCTTTTATTATGCAAGCATGTTGTGTGTACAATGCTTATTAAGCGTGGGGCATGATGCAAATGCGGCATAAAAGCAAGACGAGATACAATGATAATTGACAATCAGAAAAAATAGGCTTTTGAAAAAATCGAGCACAAAATTATTCAGTAAAAGGACAAAAAAATTCGTCTGGAAACATCGATCAGTTCATGCAATCGCTGTAGTTCTTTTATTATGCATACGGTAAATATTTATCAGTGTTTCGTTGAACCTGCATTTTCAGACTAAAATCTTACATTAATTATAAGCGACAGTGCAGTAATAGAGATCGGATCACCCGCTCTTTTCTGAGCTTATGGTAAAAAAGGTTCGAGTAGGTACATATCGTTAGCGTTGTGTATCATACTTTCTGCGTTGCTGATTTTTCAAAAGATATGATCAGGTGTAGATACCTACATATTATTATATTTATATTTAAAATATATAAATCATACTACGAACTACATGCATTCATATAATGTAATAGGGAGGTATACGTATATAAACATAGGTACTTTATGCAACGTACACAGACATATATAAAAATAAGTAGGTACCTACTAGGCCTACTCATAGCTCATATGTATGTGTAGGCATTTTCAAGACACGAAGAGCGATTATAAACCTACAAGGCGACAACTAGCGGCCATCGGCCATTTTGATTGTGACCCGCTTGACCCACCGTCTCGCTAGACCCACCGTCCCGCTAGACCCACCGTCCCACTAGACCCACTTTTTCGTCCCGCTAGACCAACCGGAAGTCTCCCTAGACCCACCACGTGCATAATGAGTTGTCCCGCTAGACCCACCATTTCGCGACCGTCCCGCTAGACCCACTGTCTCGGAAGACCCACTCGAAAAAATGAAGACATACATACATATTACACGTGAAATTAAAAATAGTTATCAAGACGCTTAAGTGAATTCTGCAAAATTTTTTGTAATCATTAATTAAAAAGCAAGTTTGAGGTGTGCAATAGTCAATAACAAGCGGTTAGTTTATTTTCATGAATGTGCAATTGTAGATAATTACCATAGGTACTTCATTCGAAAAAGTTTCGTTATTATCAGCTTCACAGACTAACATAGCTGACTTCGTATAACGAATTAAAATGAAATTAGCGTGACCGAAATCCATGGCTCGTTCGAAATCAAAATTTCTACATAGTGTTTGAAGCGATGAAATAAAGTGAGCACATGGACATTAGCGCTCCTTAGTCCTATTTTTAAAAATAGATTCGGATTTATTGACAATGACCTAATTAACATTTTCGATTTTTTAGTGAGAATTTGCAAAATCCGCTCGGCCCGATTATTGTTGAGCCGTCTTTGTGAAATGCCTACATGCTTTTCATCATATTCATATGTGCATATCTGTACTGTTATCGGAATGCAGTGTCAAAGCTTCAATCTGTGTGCCTACTTAGTATGCGGAAATTCCCTGATCGGAGGATACAAAGAGTACAGTACCATTACGATAATAAGCAAAAAATGCACTCTGAAATGTGTTTGACAAGAGTGTATTCCTTGACAAGAAACATAGAAATTCATTCTTAAAAAATTACCGGCCATGGCTGGTTACTTACCATTGCCACACACATGCACGCACATATCTTCTTTGCGTGTTATAATTTGTAATATACACAATTTCATGCAATATTATACAAAATTCATTTATTTATTATTTAAATTTAATTGATTAGGTAGTTAATTAAATGTAATTATTTGTTTGCTTAATTATTTATATATTTGACTAAACATATATACTTGAATGGATACAATTTGAAAGCATTTCTTTTTGCTTATAAGCCTACATAATTTTCTTTTCTGGTGGGTCTTCCGAGACAGTGGGTCTAGCGGGACGGTTGCAAAACGGTGAGTCTAGCGGTACACCTCATTATGCACGTGGTGGGTCTAGCGAGACTTCCGGTGGGTCTAGCGGGACGAAAAAGTGGGTCTAGTGGGACGGTGGGTCTAGCGGGACGGTGGGTCAAGCGGGACGGTGGGTCTAGCGAGACGGGACCGCCATTTTGGGTCGGTAGCTGGTGGATGCTATTAAAAAATGTCGCGGCAATCAGCGGCCAACGATAACCTATTGGTCGGTGGCTGCTGATAGTGCAAAATGACGCTGCAACTATATAGTTTACGGCGGGCCGGTAGCCACTGGTTGCAAAGGACAAAAACACAAAAACCAGCAGGAATCTACCATTACGGCTGCTGACCGTGGTTCGACCACCGCTCAGTTTTTCGGTGGCATGGCAACTGTCAATCATATATGAACAGCAGCCAAATTCTGCAGGAGGTCAAAACCGGCAAAAATTTCGGAAAACATTCGAAAAATTTAATTTTGAGGTTGGTTTATCGATTTTTGGGGAGAGTCTATCTGATTCGGCCTCACGCCCATGTGTAGTGACAATTGACAACCATAGTTGCACAGCATGGCCGATCTGGTGGGAGGGGTCAGCCGGTTTGGAGGGTCAAGAATTAAGCTTTTTTGGGCCAAAATGAGCTCAGAAACACGGTATGAGCGTTGAAATAGTGTTAAAACTTACGTTATTGTACAGTTTCTGGTCAATTTAAGGCATTTTTGAAGAAACTTTTCACTTTTAATCCATTTTTGGCCTTCATTTTATCTCATTTTCCCCAGAAAATTTCCCATTTTTCCATTCTGGGGGCCAGGACCATAGGTCGGTAGCGCCAAAATTCTGTGGGGGAGTGAAAAAATTCCTGGGGGGGGGTGAAAAAATTTTCAAAGATCAAAAAATGGTATTAAAAGTGGCCGTATGGCGAAAAACACCATTTTTCACGTTTCTCATCGAGCACTATCCAATGGCATCAAAAAATCGCTAAAAAAGCAAAAAAATTCAAAAATTGAAGTCTGGGGGGGTATTTCGACTTCTGGGGGTATTCCAACTTCTGGGGGTGCATACCCCCGAACCCCGCCCCCACGCCCACGTGTGGTCAGGACCCCCAACCCCCACGTGCATATCTGTTGGCCTGGCAGCCTGTTATTTTTAGCAAACGCTGTATTCAATCGATCTTTTTTTGCAAATTTTTATGTGGAAAATGTTTAAAAAATTCTAAATTTGTACCTCATGTGCATACATTTTGTAGCAGAAGTGCTACTACACAATTTGAAATGAATGCTTTGAAGTTAAACCCGTGAGGTATTTGTTACTCACTTAAATTGCATATTAGCGCAGAAAGTTGGCATGAGCCTGACGAGTCAGTTAAAGTCTGTTTCATTTAGCTTTGAGGTTTTGTAAAAACTTAAAGTGACCACAAAAATGTTCTAAACTAGTGCGGTAAATATGGTATTATACAGTACGTACGTCAGCAGCATTACTGCATCAAAACTTTAAACCATCTTTTGTGGCCTGATTTTTTTGCGGGAAAATTTAATAGAAAACCGCAAAGTTAAATGTCACAGACTACAGTAATACACAGGTGATACGGATTGGAAGATCGGGAAAACCGGTGCGGGTAGAATTTAGCTCATGTGCGGCGCCCTCTTCACAATTTGCATTAAACTCAAACTTATATCTCTGGGTCGTGCTCAAGATCTTGTGTCTCGATTACTACCAGATTCTTCCCTGTTACGCTGCAAAAAGTCCAACGGAATAATTTGAAGTAAAAATTAAGATTTATCGACGGCTTCAGGGACTTCCAATTTAAAGTCAAAGCTGAAAGCTGCTTCCTTGACGCTTTGCAATAAACCAAATCCGTCGTGATTTCGAATCATTACTTTTAATATTCATAAAAACGAGAAATTTTTTAAAGTGCGTACCTCTTTTGAACAAAAAATGATGAATATGCATCAAAAACACCTTTTCTAGCTCTTTCTGACGAAAATAAAAAATTTCAAAAAGCAATAAAGAAGCTAGAGTAATTTAAGATAAGTCAAAAAAATCATTATGCGTCAAAATACCATTTTTAATCGTTTTCGTTCTAGAACATAGGTAAAGAAATAAATTCAAAGAACTCTTACAAAAAATAGGGTAAATTAAACACACTTTAGTAAAAAATGTATTTGACGCAAAAATTTTAGAGTCACCACTAATAATGCAAAACACAGGTCTTTTTCTGTGATTTTGGATAAAATTCAGGGGGCACTTCACGGGAGGGGTGAAAGGGCGCTATGGCAACTCGACGCAAGAGAACTCGCCTCAAGACAACTGGACGCTGACTTCTCGACACTAAGACAATTCGACGCATGACAACCACACCTGGGCGTGGGGGGGGTTTCGGGGGGTATGCACCCCCCAGAAACCAAAATACCCCCCAGAAATCAAACCACCCCCCCCAGAATTCAATTTTTTGAAATTTTTTTTTCGCTTTTTTCGCAATTTTTTGATGCCAATGGATAGTGCTTGATGAGAATTGTCGAAAAATGGTGTTTTTATCACCATACCATCGTTTTTAAGGCCATTTTTTGACCTTCAAAAAAATCTTGCACCCCCAGAAATTTCTTGCTGCCCACGTATGATGACAACTAGACACAGAGTCAAGTCGACACAAAGCCAGCTCACCTCCAGACAACTCGCCTCCAGACAACTCGCCTCAAGATAACTCGACGCAGACAACTCGATGCAGACAACTCGACGTAGACAACTCGACACAGACAACTCGATGCAACACTATTCTTAGCTATCCGGAAACAGAAAAGATGGGTTTTCGAGTCATGAACCCTTCTTAAGCGGGAGATATTTTAAACGGCGTTAGGTACGTCCATCTTGATGGGGTCTGCTCGGGAAACCCTGGTTTAGACAATTTGGACCACCCTACAGGATGGAGAAGCTCCCAACGAAACTCGTGGTTAGCTTAATATTGTAAATAATGAACACCCCGTTTTAGAGCCCCTGAGCCCTCCTAAAGCAGGAGATGCTTTGCCAGAAACGAGGTTAGATATCTCAATCTTGATGGGACCTGCCCTCTCGGAAAACCCAGGTTCCGGCGGTCTGGACCATAGATGCACGCATGGCCGATCTTGGGGGGTCAGTCGGTCTGGGGGGTCAAAAATGGAGCTTTTTTGGGCCAAAATGAGCTCAAAAACGTGCATAAACGCTAAAATAGCGTTAAAACTACGTTATTACACAGTTTCTGGTCAATTTGAAGCACTTTTGAAGAAAATTTTCAATTTTCATCCGTTTTTGGCCTTCATTTTACTTCATTTTCCCGACAAAATTTTCAATTTTCCCATTCTGGGGGGTTCAGGATCCCCCACGTGCATGTCTGATCTGGACCAACCCCAGGGTAAAGAAACCCCCGACGGAACTTCTGGTATAGTGAATAATGGGGTATATGTACCTCGTTTTCAGGCTGCTGAATCCTGCGGCAGACATTTCGCTGGAAACTTGCTTGGGTATTTTAACCTTGATAGGGGCTGCTCGGGAAACCCTGGTCCCGGCACTTTGGACCACCCCAGGGCAGAGAAACCCCCGACAGAACTAGTGTTAGCTCTCATTTTGTTAAACCCGTTTCGGACCCCCGATCCCAGCTTAGTGGGTTCTATTTTGCCAAAAATAGGGGTTAGGGATGTTCTCGACATCTTTCCTTTTCCGCTTTTTACCGATCGTTTCCGTTTCAACCTCCGTTTCCGGATTTCACTTTTTCCCGTTGTTTTTAACTTTTTGAGCACTTTAGGTCTATTGTATAACATATATCCTCATGCTCAGTGGCAGATTGACGGTAGGGCAGTTGGTCCTGAAAGGGCATTAGCCTAAGATCGTTGGAAAAAATTGCGTTTTTTACCAAAAAGTGTCTAAAAATGGTTAAAAATGCGTCTAAATGGGAGTGTTTTAATAGAAAACATGAAATTGCTTTATGCGCAGGATTGCACATTTCACATGTCTGCGGCGAGTTGTCTATCTGCGTCGAGATCTCGAGGCAAGTTGTCTGCGTTGAGTTGTCTGCGTCGAGTTATATGAAGGCAAGTTGTTTTGAAGCCAGTTGTCTGCGTCGAGTTATCTTGAGGCGAGTTGTCCTACGGCGAGTTGTCTGCGTCGAGTTGTCTTTGAGTCGAGTTGTCTTGGGTCGAGTTATCCTTGCGTCGAGTAGTCTTCGAGTCGAGAAGTCTGAGTCCAGTTGTCTCGAGGCGAGTTGGATCTGTCGAGTTGTCTGGTCACCGGGTGAAAGAACACCTCAAGCCCTCCCAATAATGGCTAGGCCATGTAACAACAAGCAGCTCACCTAAACCATATCCAACTAAAATGAAGCGTATCCTGCGTGGAGTTTCCGCCAGCGTCTCCTGTGTACGAGATTGCTGGACAGCAGGCCAGGTCCAAAAACCGCTGGATTATCGCATCCTTTGCCGCTGGTTGCCTCCATGGAGAAAGTTTCTGCTGTAAAATACAGTAGCTGCACCACTGTTTAATCGGACCGTTGCTCTGACCGCTGCCGCAGATGCTACTCGGACAAGAGATTATTAGCATTCGAGCGGTGGGCATAAGTTTAAAGAATTTTTGTCGACAGTCAACATGCAGATTACGATAATTGCATACGTAGGTACCAGATCAATGAATCACAATCTATCAGCTTGTTGGAGACAGTTTATCCACATTCACACAGTTAATGAAAATATTTAGAGTGTCCACAAAAGTAGAGGAATATTACAGAGATAGACTTTTTCGGAGTAAGTTAAGAATATGGCACTTTCAAAATACTAAAAAATAAACTTCAGAAGAGCAGATTTTTTCGCTCAGTAATGTTGAAAGAAAGCGCGGAAAAAAATTTTCATCCATCTATGATCAATATTACAAAAGCTATGGGTTTCGTTAATTAGCCTCTTCTCGACCTAAGCAAGCATTTGCTCGCGACCTATAGTCTGTTTCACATAACTTCGTGCATAAATTCTAAGAATTTTCATCGACAGTAAGCCGAAGGTTACGATAATTATATATCAGATCAATGCTATAATTGCAATCTGTCAGCTCATTGTTGGAGATAGTTCTAAAATTTATGATCGAAGTTGTGGGAAACAAACTATAAGTATTTAAAGATTCAAACAGCTGAATGCAGAATCACATGTATAGATACCCAATTTACGTCGACCTAAGCATCTGTACATCGACTCTAAGCATCTATTCAAGGACCTAAGCATCTATACATACATCGACCTAAGCATCTATACATTGACCTAAGCATCTATACATCGATCTAAGCATCGATAAATCGATCTAAGCATCTATACATCGACCTGAGCGGGAGCGATCTCACCCCTCGACCTAAGCAGCTTAAAACACCTTTTCAGATATACTAAGCCTAAGCCTAAGTATAATAGAAGCAAAAACTTAGATTTTCGTATATCTTATCAAGTAAAACCGAAAAGAACATGCAAAAAAATACGAAAATTTTTTTAAGTTTTTAAAATTTTGAACAGGTTTCCGCGCCTTTTTTCTTTCTTCTCCTTCATTGCTATGCTTCCTTCCGTAATTTCAGCCCATATTATTTATTCCTGACAAATATGTAAGTCCTTGGATCGAGCCGTTTAATTGTCCCACCCAACACTCAAATCGAGAGTTGCCTGCAACTTTGCAAGTATGGCTCAGATTTTCACCAAATTTTTTTTCCGCGCTTCAATATATCATGTTCTACCAGTTTGGCAAAAAATTTTGGTACGCTTTATTCGTTTTGCTCCTTTTCTAAAAGTACCATATTCTTAAGTTTAGCCGACTTTTTCAATAGCTGAAGTCAAATTAAACCAATTTGCAAAGACAAAATGACCAATAGTTGTGCGGTGGAGTGCAGAAATGGCTTCTTGATTAGTTGATTTGCCTTTGTAAACTGGTTTGATTTGATTTTACGAGTTGAAAAAGTCTTACTCTGAAATATGCATACTAACGCCACAGTTGTAATATTCTATGTAGTCATGTTATGATGAGACGTTTGCTATCACAAAGTCGTATTGCTATATATCAGCATTGATGCACGCACCTCTATATCTGCCTTTCTTTCTTCTTTTTTTCAATATTTGCATGCTTATTTATTTATTTATTTATTTATTTTTTTAAATTTTTTTCTTGTTTTTCTCCTCATTGTTTCTTTTTGTTTATTTCTTTTTGCTTCTTTCTGCCACATAAGTAACTATAACCTTTTTTGTAGCATGGACCCATGCTGATTAGATTAAATTTACAGATTTCAGGAAAGTTGATCTGCCACATAAGCATTAATAGCACATATGCATGTACACTTTTAAAGACTGCCGAAAGTCTACCCCACTTGAGTTAGGGGCAGATACGCACGAAAAACTGATTCAACTTGGGCAGAAACCCAGTAAAAACGTAGTTTTAGCGCTGTTTTAGTGCCTATATCAGTTTTTGTGGTAGTAA
>JAVLUZ010000341.1:3418469-3442610 GCA_036768485.1 Mermis nigrescens | reverse complement strand
TGTGTGTTCTCTATATCTTTATAATGGTAGAAATTGCATTTCAAAAGGAAAAATGTCAAATTTTTCGGCGCTTCGCGCCGTTTTAAGACGATTCTTAGTGACTTTCGCCCTTAGAAACCCAGAAATTAGCTAAAATACACTACCAAAAAGTCGAACAACTCTGTTTTTACCCACACTAAAATCGCTACTGTACCATAATATAGTACCCAGAAATTTGTGTGTACAAAATGTACAAAGACTTCTGAGGACCATCTTTGTACGTGAACAAACGTACCTTGTACAAAAAAAACACTTCTTCTAAGTATTCAGATTAGGACTTTCACTGCCACCAAAAAATTATAAAAGGCGAATCAAATTTCCGTAAGTGAAATCCTAGATGGTTAAATTATGCTGTGGGCAATTTCATTAAACCTTGGACGTGGAACGCAATTTTAAGTTTTGAAGACGGAAGTACATGGCTACAAAATTGGTTCCTACGCAGTCTTCAATAATAAAACTGCACAGTAAAACTTCATTTGTCTATTGATTGCTATACTGTGATGCTTGTTGCTGCAGCTTAATTTGTCTTTATAATCGATTTACATTGCTTCAGTAATTGTCATCCATGCTCATTGTTTCGTGAAATAGACTATAGACAAGTTTGCACAGGCTCGTATCCAGGACTTAGCCAAGGGGGGGGTCGGGGGGAGCGGATCCAAAGTAAATTGGTTAATGTTTCGAAAATTTCGTAGGGATAGCTAGTTAAAGCAGCATTTTCCGACGTTTTTCGATATGCTCTATCTGTTTAGCTCTTAAAATTCGAACTTTCGAAAAAATCTCTCCTATAAAAGGGCTGTTAAAAAAGTCATTTATTGGTTGCGCTTGGGCAAAACTATAGAAAATTATTCACACGGCGCGAAGCGCAAAATTCGGCAATTTTCTGGCAACAGATGCAATTTTATCATCCTTTCGTGCATTATCTAACCTGCCAAAAATTTTTTTACCCTTAGGGAAGGGGCGGCTCCCCCTCCATCCACCCCTCCCTATATACAGCCGTGGGTATGTAGGTATCCCGTTCGAATGTTTGTAGTACTGTCCCTCCAAGTCATTTGTTTGCGCTGTGTTAGTGGAGTTTTTCACCACGCCCCTGAGAAAAAATTTTTCACCCCTTCTTTAGATAGATGATCTTTTGGCTCAAGAATGGTGAAAAATTTTCGGCGCTTCGCGCCATAAGATACTCATTTGTTGACTATTTTTTGTCCAATTCACTCAAGTTTTTTAATTTTCTTACGAAATTTTCTTATATTCCTATCTTTTAATAAGGAAAAGCATCATCAGAAACGTTTTAAAACGGTGTTTTTGATGCATATTCATCGTTTTTAAGCCCAAAAGGGCACTTTAAAAGTTTTGGTCCCGTTCACCCTCCTCCGACCCCCATGCTGTGCATGTTTGCAAGTGTGTGTTTCGCGGTTTTTTGGTATTCGACAAAGATTTTCCCCGATGTACAAAGACTTTTGGGGACCGTCTTTGTACATGTACAAAGATTTTTGGGAAGACATAAACTGCAAAAAAGTTTGAAATTGGCAAAAATTTTCGGCGCTTCGCGCTGAAATGAATAATTGTGTGTTCTATGTATATCTATATAATGTCAGAAATTGCATTTTGAAAGAAAAAATTTCAAATTTAGACAATTATTAGTGATTTTTGCCCTTAGATACCCAGAAATTAGCTAACATACACTATTACAGGTCGAACAACTCAACAACTCTATTTTTTGCCACACTGAATTCGCTACTGTACCATATTATAGTTCCCAAAAATTTGTGTTTACAAAATGTACAAAGACTTTTAGGGACCATCTTTGTGCATGTTCAAACGGACCTTGTACAAGAAAACACTGTTGAGTTTATTGACTTATTTGTCGTGGTATCATAGATGCACAAGGTCAGGTTGGCGAGGGAGGGATAAAGTCGAGATTTTAGGGTCAGGGATGGGTAAAATCCAGGATCTCTACTGCAGTAAATTGCGTTTTGGCTGTTTTTACGTCGAAATTGCATCAAAATACGCCATTTCTGGCTCAAATTGCTCGACAGTACCTAACTTTTGGATCTTCAGATACCCCTCTTACCCCTCCCTATGTGTATGTATGTGCGCTTTGATTATTGCTGGGAAATTCGCAGGAGAATAATGTATTGAGAAAGGATTTGGCGCGCAGCAAAAAATTGGTTGCTTCGCTGCAGGACAAAATCAGTAAAGCAGAAGGCAGGCGCCGATTTGATCCTAAAATGGCTTTTAGTTTCAACGCACAAAACAATGGCGCTCAAATTGATTCTAATAATGCCGAGGGTGATAAGGAGAATAATTCAATTCGTTAAGCTCCTCAGATGACGTACACATGGTAGGTAGTAATATTTAAATCTCGCTTATCACCTTTTTGCCGCCGTGCGTTGAATAAATATTAGTCTAGTATGTACTAGTTCAGTATTTAAAGCTGTAGTTTAAACGCGTAAATATCAGTCTCTACCACAAATGGGCATGGGACCATAGGCGGGCAGCACCAAAATTCTGGGGGGGACATGCAATATTTTTAAAGGTAAACAAATGGCCTTAAAAATGGTGGTATGGCTAAAAACACACCATCTTTCAACGTTCCTCATCGAGCACTATCCATTGGCACCAAAAAATTGCGAAAAAAAACAAAAAAATAATTTGCAAAAAATTAAATTCGGTGAGGTATTTTGGTTTCTTGAGGGAGGGGGAGGTGCATACCCCCCTACACCCCCCGCCACGCCCAGGTAAGCATGAGACTGATGAACCTCAGAATCCGGCGGACCCCCCTTCCCCCAACCCCCGAATCCAATTTTTAGTGCTATTTAGTGGCAATTTGGCCCCACCAGAATCCCTCTAGAACTTGGCTTGCTGCTCATATATGGTCTCAATCAACTATGGATTTGTATTTTTTTCGTGTAAGTTTTAATCCAGAAAGTGATTTTTGTCAGAAAATCATGTTTTCGACTTCATATCTGTGCGATGATTACCGGAAAATTGCTCGCCAACAATTGCTCGAGAACAATAGCTCGCCAACAATTGCTCGCCCAGCAATTGCTCGCCTAGCAATTGCTCGCCTAGCAATTGCTCGCCCAGCAATAGCTCGCCCAGCTATTGCTCGCCCAACTAATTGCTCGCCCAGCAATTGCTCGCCCAGCAATTGCTCGCCCAGCAATTGCTCGCCCAGCAATTGCTCGCCCAGCAATTGCTCGCTCAGCAATTGCTCGCTCAGCAATTGCTTGCCCAGCTGTTGCTCGCCCAACAATTGCTCGCCCAGCAATTGCTCGCCCAGCAATTGCTCGCTCAGCAATTGCTCGCCCAGCTATTGCTCGCCCAACAATTGCTCGCCCAGCAATTGCTCGCCCAGCAATTGCTCGCTCAGCAATTGCTCGCCCAGCTATTGCTCGCCCAGCAATTGCTCGCCCAGCAATTGCTCGCCCAGCAATTGCTCGCCCAGCAATTGCTCGCCCAGTACTTGCTCGCCCAGCAATTGCTCGCCCAGCAATTGCTCGCCCAGCAATTGCTCGCCCAGCAATAGCTCGCCAAACAATTGCTCGCCAATCACCAACAATTGGTAGTCGTACGATTACTTGCTGAGCAATTACTCGCTAGTGAATTTATCACATGGGAACCGCTCCTAAGCATTGTTGCTTCTCATTTATTTGAATCAGCAATTGTCATTCTATATAGAAATCATATACGCTATAAAAATGGAAGGTTCGTTAACTTAAAATGGAAGGTTCGTTAACTTCAAAAATCGACCATCCCCGGATCTTGTAATCATCTGGTCTGAACAAAATGGTTTAATTTAGTACAATTTAGTTCTGCTGTGATGTTGCATGAATTTGCCCGCATACATTTATCTATGTACAGATTGTTTCGTTTTTGGTAGCAAAGAGAGAAGAAGCAGTTGTTTCAGTTTGAAAGTATTCATTTTTAGTGTACTGAAATGATTTTTAAATCCTTTAATTTTAATTTTCAATTTTAATGCACTCATTAAAGTCGACAGGTGCTCGCCTCGCCACCGCCAGGTGATTGCTCGCCAATCACCTGTAATCAGTCGAGGAATGCATTTTTAAGTTTTTAGTTCGTTTTATCAGTTACAAGCTGATCATTGAAGCAAAGTAATTCAAGTCGGAAATTTTTCCGATTTTCAGAACAGGTATTTGGCAGCGCAGAATTTTTCATGTATGAGCGCAAATTTATGCTACATCACAACAGAACTAACTTGTACTTAATTACAATCGCTCAGCAAGTAATTGTTCGGCTAGCAGTTGTTGGTGATTGGCGAGCAATTATTCGTCGAGCAATCATTTGGCGAGCAATCTATGGGCGAACAATTGTTGGCGAGCAATAGTTGGCGAGCAATTGCTGGGCGAGCAATTGCTAGGCGAGCAATCGCTGGGCGAGCAATTGCTGGGCGAGCAATTGTTGGACGAGCAATTGCTGGGCGAGCAATTGCTGGGCGAGCAATTGTTCTCGAGCAATTGTTGGCGAGCAATTTTCCGCACACGCTGTGCGATTCCGTCATGTAATCAGCAAATTATTTCAGCCGATAAATGTCTATTTTCTTCACCGTTGTGCATCAATTTATAAATAGGTATTTTTGGAATAATGAAAACGAGTTTTACTTGTTTTTGACAATACATAATTAGGTAGCTGAAGGAAATCCGTTGTTTGGCGCTTCTTTGTTTAAAAGATCAGTTTTAATGAACAGTTTCGATCCAGTTGTTCATATCGTCCATGATTTTGATCGCGCGTACTTGCTTTACCTGTTCGTCTTATTTGACTCAGATGCAAGTTTGCTATGAATCCAACTAGGTCGCCTTCACATATAGGCGGGGAAGGGGGTTTGAATCACACATGGGCGTGGGGGGTTAGGGGGGTATGCACCCCCAGAAGTTGAAATACCCCCCAGAAATCAAAAATACCCCCCCCCCAGAAAATTTTTTTTGCTTTTTCAGCAATTTTTTGATGCCATTGGATAGAGCTTGATGAGAAACGTCGAAAAATGGTGTTTTTTGCCATACGACCACTTTTAAGACCATTTTTTGACCTTTAAAAATTTTTCCACCCCCCCCCCCAGAAATTTCCCCCAGTGATCGACCGGGTACCCGGGCCCGGACCGGGCCCGGCCGGTCATAGCAGGCCCGGGCCCGGGCCCGGCTGAAAACCACCGGGCCTCAACCGGGCCTCAAATATTTATCGTTAATATTTTAGACGTTTACTATTTCAGCTGTTGTCCGTATTTCTTATGAATTTGCTAGCCTGTGATTCTATTTAAATCCATTTGCCTTACTTCTGCCCACCTGCTCATTATCATATACTTGTCAACTTCATATATGTATTCATCTTCTATACAACGATTCGATCAGAGGCGTAGCAAGGATTTTGGTTCGGGGGCATACACAAAAAATTTCTTTAAGACCAATTTTGCATTGAATGTTAGTAACGTTATGTACCTATAATAAAACTGAGTTTTTCGACCTTTAGTAGAGTAGCCTAGCTAATTTATGGGTTTCTGACAATCAGAAATACAAAAATGTTAATTAGCGCTAAACGCCGAAAATTTTTGAAATTTTTACCGTTTTCATGCAGAATTTACGGTCTTTTAATTGACAAACAGTTCGGAAATCATAAGAGGCGCAAAGCACCAAGGAATTTAGTAATCTTTTACTGTCCTTAACATTTTGTAGCCTGTGAATACTAATATTCTGTGATATTTTGCCTGATTTAGGCTATTAAACGCAATGCTGAAGCTTTACAAAAAGAAAGAACAATAACCAGCAGCGCCATGCACTGGAAAATTTTGACGTTTTAGCTCTTTAAACACAATTTATACCGCTTAAATCATACAGAGCAGACAACTTAATTTCGCCGAACCCTTTTTCCTTTTCGTCCTCCCAAAAATCTCGCTGCACATGTACAACGAGATTTTACGGCGGGGGGGCTGCGGTGGCGCGCTCAATCGCCCCGTAGAAAATTTTGTAAAAAAAGCACTTTAATGTTGAATATCATCGCTAAAATTTTCGCAAAATCACCCAAATCTCGGTTCTACATTAAGCCCAAAACACCTAAAATTGATGAAGTCCTACGTTGTACAAGATTTCTGAGCTGAAATGCGCTTTTCGACCTCTGCTAAGTATAGAGCGCAGCAAAGGGTGCTGCCAATAAGATATAAAAAAGATGTATCAATGACAATTTTGTTCTTATCGTTTTCAGGCCCATTTGTGGCCTTCTTATTAACAAGATATAATTCAGAAAACAGAAAATGCGCAAAAACATAAGAAAATTTGGCCATTCCTTTCATTTAAAATAGGATTATGTGTCATGTCCTTGTAAAGAAAGACAAACAAAGCAAAGAATGGACAAACTGGTACACAATCATTTTCGCACATTTACTCTTATGCTCAACAAGCATGCGCAGTTTCATTCAACGAAGAAATAGAGCAATAAATCACTGAAGTGATGTGAATTGATCGATTATTTTAGCTAATTTAAGCTTTTGAACTCATTGGATCTATATAACAATAAATATAACAAAGACTCGGCGCGAAGCGCCGGAAAATTTTTGACGTTTTTGCCTTTTTGAACTCAATTTTCTGGACACAATTATTACACTCGAAAAATCAACAAAATTTCTGAAAAATTTCGGGGGGGGCATGTGCCCCAAATGCCCCCTGGCTACGCCTATGGCTTCAATATGTGTCCTATCCTATACACTACACAATTTCACTTGACGTCACTGTACGCTATAGTTTGAGTTCTAAAATCCAAACAGCATATCTTCTATCCGACCATATCATAGTCGCTGTTGTGTCTGAATGCATAAATTTAATGCTCGATTTCCTTTAAATATCTACATGAAACCTTGTGCTTTTTCAAACCGTGTTTAGTTGCACGTGCATTTTAATAATGGAATTGCGCGCTATTGTATTAAAAACTTTGTTCTTGCTTGAATAATGCTACCAAAATCCTTGCTAACTACTTAATTTATTTTTTGAAAGATTGAATAATTAACAGAGCTTAGAATTCAAAAATCTTCTTGACACAGCAGTAAGCCTTGCGTTTGACATATAACAAATGTAAAATCGGTCTAAATATGTATATTATGCATAACATTATATTGGAAGCAAGGCAAGTTGTTAGCATATAAGCCCGGGCCCGGGCCCGGTACCAAGCCCGGCAGCAAAGCCCGGGCCCGGGCCCGGGCCCGGTTTTTTGAGCCCGGTCGATCACTGCCCCCCACAGAATTTCGGTGCTGCCCACCTATGGTTTGAACCCTCGAGAATCAACATATCCCAGAAATCCGGCAGATACCCAGATTTGAATTTTTGGCGTTAATGACAATTTAATAGAAAGATTGAAATGTTCGGTACACATATTATAATTCTGAATAAAATTTTTGAGCTGTTACCTACAGGCCCGGCCTTAGATACTTGGAGGCCCTGGGCCAAAAGCAAAAATGGTGGCCCCCTAAAAATTTATTGGTCATTTTTAGTAAGATTTTTTTCAAAATTACAAGATTTCACTTCCATACATTATGGTAAGCACTTACTTTATTTTTACATAATGTTTTCAATCCAAAATTACCAAAAGCAATTTTACGAGATTTAATATTCGAAAAATCTTGTATCATTTCAGAATAGTCCAATGAAGCAAGCAACCAATCTCTTTCAATTGAGATTAAGGCTAAAGTATTCGAGCGTTGTTGCGTCATGGTTGAACGTACATAGGTTTTAATCAATTTCAATTTTGAGAAACTTCGTTCACCAGAGTCAATAAAATTCGAAATGACACTGATACATTAGGAAGCATATCAACCAGATCGTTTTCCTATATCAATTTTAGACCATTAATTGCTGTGGTTTTTGATGGAATAAGATTGATGAACATTTTCAATCCGTTACGACGATCATTTGGATCAATATCTGCTGAGCCAGCCTGATCATCTGCTAAAATCTAATTTAAATTTTTACACTGGGCCATTAGTTCTTCTGTAGTCATTTTCTTAATTTTGTCGTTATTATAAAGAAAACCCGTACAATTTTAAAGTCCACAAAAATTTGAGCAACTATAGCAGGCTATAGGCCCTTGTTACTAAAAAATTCATGTACTTATACACACCACTAAAAAGACTAGAATCAGTCGATAAGACTATTTATAATCTAGTCTGTTATCATTCAAAATGTAAATGGCAGCAGAAAGTATGATCAATATTTGTGTAAATAAAAAAAGATCATCAAAATTCAAACAGGTTATATAATTATCGATTGCTTCTAGTCTTTTCTTTGGTGGCGTCTAAGCATTTTTTATGCTAATGTTTTCGTTGACTGACCCATAAGTATATGCTGAAAATAATAGCGTTCTTTGTTATCTAAAAAGAAATTTTTGCGTACACTTTTGAAAAATATAACCCAGGTGGTGGCCTCTATCGGGATGGTGGCCCTGGGCCATGGCCCAGTTGGCCCAGTCCTTAGGCCGGCCCTGTTACCTACCTGAAATGATATTTGCGAATAATATGTACGTGCAATAAATGCTCTATATTAAACCTTGCCGTGACCCCAATAACCACGAGCCCCAAAATCATATATGGGTAGCGATAAAATTCTGGGGGTGAAATCGCCAAAAATGTTACTAACAATTGAATTCCGGGGGTATAAAGTGACCTGCAAGGGGTTTTTCAACATCTAGGGGTGTAAACCCCATGCCCATGTGCGACCAGAACTGTCAGGTACGCATCGTATTTTGTAAAATTGCTGCGTTTAATCGATATCCATTTTCATTTTTGGTCGTCTTCGGATTCCTACGCCTGTTTTTTTTACACAGAATTTTGTCTGCTTTACTTGACGTGGCTCTATTCTTCTTTCAATATTTGTCTCAACTTTGTCCTTGCGAATTCAATATACGCGATGTTCGTCGAGTGTTTTAAGTGTATAACGATATTTTAATAAGCGTCAGGCTTTCAATAAAAGCAACATTAAATAGCTACTCAATGTAGCATAATCGCATAGGTATGGGCTGTGGGTCTGGCCGGACCCTTCAGAATCCAAAAGACCATATGTAACTGAAATTAGGAAGATCCCGTAAATTTTCTCTCGTTCTTTCGCGGAATCCTAAAGCCGGTGGGTAAAGTTTATTGAGAAAAGTCGTATGTCTTTTGTCCTACAACTAATTGTTCGACCCTCAGCGATAAAACTGCGTCAGATTTTCAAGAACAATGACCATATGTATTACACTGTATCGAACATCTAACTGAAACTGGACAATCTTACCGGTTCTATGCATGGCGGCAGCAACTTTATCAAGTCAGTTTCCACATCTTGCGACTTTGCTTGTACCGTGTGTGTTTATCAATACTGATATTAAATTACAAAGGTTTTGATTTAAACACATTAATAGAACAAGTGCAATTTTACTGTATTATATAGATTTTCTGTCGGGCGCAGGGAGGGTTGCCAACTTGGCCGGAAACCGGACAGGACATTCATGTCCGCTTTTCAGGGCTTGATGTCCGCTTTTGTCCGGTCAACAGTCTTGTCCGGTTTTTTAAGCAGTTGGTCCGCTTTTGTCCGGTCTCAAAATCCAAACATGCGCCTTAGGTAGGTAAAACCTGAAAATTTTTTGGCGATTCGCGCCGAATTGATTTAAATCTTACTTGTTATTGATATCTAAGCCGCGCCGCGCCACGCCAATTGCAGCATTTTTGTCGACAATCTGGTCTAGAACTACGCTGGGTTGCCAACTTGGAAGCACTAGTTACACCCATTTTAAAAAAGGAGACCCCCACTCAGGCGAAAATTATAGGCCTATATCTCTTTGTTGTGTTTTATGTAAAGTTATGGAGTCAATAATTAATAATACCACCATGGAGGTTTATAAAGAACAAGTCTTGTTCATCTCAGCTGCTAAAGTGTAAAAACAAGTGGACTAAAAGTTAAGACGATCACGTTCCGATGGACATTATTTATATTGATTTCTGTAAAGCCTTTGATTCTGTTGTTCACTCAAAACGTTTGTTAAAACTTAAATCCTTTGGAGTTTCGGGTACTCTGTTAAGCTGGATTACATCATTTTTAGCGGGAAGTAGAGCTGTGCCGGGGCCGCCTTTTTTGCCGGGGCCGGGGCCGGGGCCTGGCCGGGGCCAATAATAGCGTGCGCGGGAAAATATTCGTAATTACTGATTTTTCAATTTCTTACAAAACAGCCGTTTTTCGGGTTTCTAATCATTGCGAGCATCACTAGAAACCCTCAACTGGCCGCGGAAACCAAGTTTTGATATGCAAATTAGCCTGATTTGCATAGTATGCAAATTAGGCTGATTTGCATATTGCAAACTTGGTTCAGGGCATGTCTTGGATTCATAGTGCTGCTCCTGATGATTAGAAGCCTAAAAAGCGCTGTTTGAGGCTTCAGATTGGTGTCAGGGGATGATCTAAGCCTAAGCCAAAGATGGGGCAAAAATTGCTTCGCTCGCTTCGCTCGCTCCGCAATTTTTGCCCCATCTGACTCAGGCTTACATCATCCCCTGGCACTAATTTGAAGGCACATAACTAAGCCTAAGCCTAAGCCAGTGCTAAGCTCAACTTAATGATTAAGAAATCATGTTGTTTACACCACTCACTATTCTAATCCTCCAGTTCTTCGGGCCTTTGTCACAATTATCAATTAGCGTAGTGCGATTGGAGCATCAAGTTGAGTGAAATCAGTAGTAGTATAGATTTTCGGGCGCGGATAAAAAAACCGGAATGTTCTAGCTGCTAATCTGTTGAAAATATGATATAGTTAAGGGGCAGCAGAATTTGTGGTATTGGCCGAAATTGACGAATCCAAGGACTTTCTATATGGGTATACTCGAATTCTCAAAGAATGCTTGCTGGCAAAAGCACACTCAAACTCGTGCTGGCCGTCGGTGCCTTCCGCTTCTTCACTTGTACATGTGCCCACCACATAGCGATTCCTTACATATTCACCCGTCAGTTCGTACATTGTATAAACTTTAACAATGCGCGCGGGAGCATTGCATCTTCCTTTTATAGGTCATTTTTCCTGTCATGCTAGAAAATTTAGCGCGAATCAATTTGATTCGCTGTTGATGGATTTCGCAGAGGTCTAAAAAAAGATAAGTTTTGCGCTTTTTCCTACCAATCGCACATCAGTCTCTTAAATGTTGTCCAATCCCATCGTCGCCTGTGGTGAATATAGAAAGTAGTTCGATTTCTGTGATACAGTAATATTTGTGATTAGATAATTTTCATAAAGGAAGGTACTTGATCAAATGCGTTAAGGCTTTACTAAAATCAGTAACAAGACCAAACTTGTGTTCAACAAATTTTTACTAATACCATATTCTATCGTTTCTATAAGTACATTCCTCCCTAATGTTTATGTCCCTCCTACATCCGTACCAATCATTTCGGATCATGTAATCGTCTGTTTCATTGAACTTTGAATGTCCCTTATTTATCCGGACAAAACTATTGGGGTTGAAAATTACCTCCCTCATAATTTTATGTAAATGTCCTTTAAACTAATGCGGTAAACGTGATATTCTACAGTATAATGAGTTACAAGGAGTCAAACACATCCGCCTAATGGTGTTATCAATTACCTACTTCATGTTTATATGTAAATGTCCTTTAAACCTATGCTATTTACTTTATATTCTACAGTATAATGAGTTCCAAGCAGTAAAACACATCCGCATGTCTGTTTTTTATTCCATCTAGTCTGTTTCATTGTGCTTTGAACGTCACACATTTACCCGCACACACCTAATGGGGGTATAAATTACATGGTGTTATCAATTACCTACTTCATGATTTTATGTAAATGTCCTTTAAACTTATTCTATTTACTTTATATTCTACAGTATAATGAAACACATCTGCAGGTCTGTTTTTTATTCCATATAGTCTGTTTCATTGTACTTTGAACGTCCCACATTTACCCGCACCCACCTCATGGGGGTAAAAATTACCTACTTCCTGGTCCTTTACACTAATGTAGTAAACATGATATGTTACAGTATAATGAGTTATGAGGAGTCAAACACATCCGCATGTCTCTTTATTATTCCAAATAAACTTATCACATGACTAATTGGTTCAGGATCGCTTCACTCTTTCTCTAATTCTGCTTCGCCTTTCCTCTGTCATATTTCCATCAGCTTTGCAGCTTGAACGTTCCGGTTTTCTTTCCGCGGCTGCCACTTGGCTGGTCTTCGTTTGTTCTAACACCTCTATGCTTCTCCAATCGCGGTTCGCTGGTTCCGAAACTCATTTTTCTCGAATGATACCCGCGTGCTTTACCATGCTCATAGTACGACCCTGCCTCTACCCCTTATATGTACCTGGGCGAATTCTAGAATAGCTCCATGTTGTAGATTTCAAAAAACAGCGTTTTTATGCGATTTCAAGCATGTATCTTTAACATAAAAGTTAAAAACCAGACGGAAAAGCCTTTGATTGAAAAAAATTTTCCAAAAATTTTATTCCTTACTTTCATTTCCGTCTGTTTTTTCAACTTTTATATTCAAAACTCCTACATGAATTCGCATTAAAACGCTATTCTCACCTTAATCAAAATTATCTTTGAGCTCAGTGCGGCTTCAGATTGGTGCCAGCGGATGATCTAAGCCTAAGAAAATGATGGTGCAGGTTGCTCCGCTCGCTTCGCTCGCTTCGCAATTTTCGGCCCTATTTGTCTCAGGCTTACATCATCCCCTGGCACCAATGTGAAGGCACATACTAAGCCTAAGCCTAAAAAATAAATATTAGAAGAGACTTATTAAGAAAATGACGCTAGCACCCTTATTTGTCAAAATAGGTATACGTAATCCTTCCCTTTCTAACTAACACTAACAAAAAAGAATGATCACCGGATGGTTTACATGACCCTTATTATAATTACTGAAGTGTAAATTCTCACTCACTTTTATCTCTTGATTTCCGTGCTGATCCAGACAGTCATACGCCTTTCAGCAGTCGCTGGATAAAATTTCGCATATCAATAGTTTCGAGCGTTCCACACAATGTGCCACGTCAAAACGAAATCTGATTTCAGTATCACTAGCCGCTGTCGAAACGGTTATTTTCAATGCTCCACCACACCTATCAGGATTTTTAATCCAGCTCCTTCGATACTAATTGACAATGTTATACTAATTGTCAGTGTTTCGCTGAATCGTCGGATAGTTAATTAACTTCTGTAAGATTAAGGTACATTCTTAGAACGCAGCAACTGCGCAAAGCATAACAATCTTGATCGTAATCCATTATACGAAATGCGTATTACACAGCAGCACGGTAGAGCGCAAAACAACCGTAACAAGCATTCTCGCGTCCGGAAACAACGTAAATCACTCATATGATTGATAAAAAAACTTTGCATAGAAAAGCAAGCAACGTCGACATCCACGTGAGCATAAGGTTACTAATCTAAAACTATCCGTAATAAATAATTCTCGCGACCGAACAAGCGCCTACTACGTAAATCACTCATGATAATAAAAAATTCTGCGAGCAGAGAACCTACGTCGACTTCCACGTTGAGACAAAAGATTAAAAATCTAACACCCTACAAAGTACATAAAGAATTGTCACTCAGATGTGTTCCACAGATCACCCGTCTGTGTGATGTTAAGCACAACATTTATCCAATGCATTAGCAACGGAGTGTTCTATCAAGGCAACAGTAAATCACTAACTTACATTCTTTTATGATAGTCCTGTAAACTTAAATCGACCGATCACAAGTGTATTCATTTAAGTATATAATGTTCGTTCAAGCTATACATAGAAAGCAGCAATAAATGCATTGTGGATACTTATGTACCTAGGTCCTTTATAAACGTTCTTTGTGTGCACGTATGTTTCGAATTAACCTCGTTCTTCTTTAATTCATAATAGATTCATCAATCGTCAGCATTATCGCTGTCGCCTTCACTAATGAACATATTACCTATGTACCTACACCTATGTACACAAGACAATCTCGACTCGAATCATTGCGAACGATTTTTGCAGTCGCCTTCCCTAAACATTGCGTACCTAGATACAAACAAACGTATGCATCAGTATACATTAGTTCAATCAATACGCCGTTTACGGCAGTCGCACTTCCCATGCTCTGTGCTTCTATCACTTTACAACTTCATTCCTCAATTTCTCCCCTTCTAAATGCTTTCCGTCGATAATTTCTTTTGAATATCTTCCTTACAACTACTAATCTTTCGATAAATCCCCATTAATTCAAATTCTGTGACTTCTATCTATTCTAGAATTAAGCCTATGTACCTATGCATATATTCTTGCTTGTAGATATGCACGTCAAGCGTTAATATTTGTTGGGATTACAAGATATAACAGAACATGGGCATCGGGGGATCTAGACCCCCAGAATTCACATTCTCCCCCCCAAAAATCCGCTAGACCTCGCAGAAATTGATTTTCAGAATTTTTTCTGTTTTTCTGCGGTTTTTTTGATGCTAATGGATAGCTCTCATTGAGAAACGCGAGAAAACGGTGTTTTTTCGCTCTATCATATATTATGAGGCACTTTTTGACTTTGAAAAATTTTGGACCCCCTAGAATTTTTGAGCTGCCCATGTATGGATTTAACTCCTCTGACTTGGATGCGTTTGTCAATGTGCTTTACTTTGCACTTTTTTTAGGCTTATTATTCTATTTGTTCTGATAGACGTAGCTGTCTGCTACCAAGCAAGCTGGAAATGCTCGTCTATATGAATTGCAATTTCAAATATGTCAATTTTGATTATTAACTAGAAATTTGCACCAATCTGACATAGTGAAATAAAGATTTGAATTAGCAAGATCTGTGGTTTGCTTGAAATTGAGTTTGAAGGTAAATCTGCCCAAAACATTATCAATTTTCTACATTATAATCAACTCTAACTTTGGCCCCGGCCCGGTGCCGGGATGGCCTAGCCCTGGCACAGCTCTAGCGGGAAGGTCACAAAAGGTAAAGATAAATAGTTGTTTCTCAAACCCACAACCGGTAATTAGCGATGTCCCTCAAAGCAGTGTGTTAGGGCCTACATTGTTTTTAGTGTTTAACTGATTTAGCTGATTGTATTGAACATAGTGATATTATGTTGTTTGCTGATGATGTAATGCTGATCTCTTACAATTGGATCTGGATTCATTACACGCATGGACCAAAAATGGCAGTTGCAAATAAGTTATGGTAAATGTGCAACGTTGTATGTGGGGTATGGGAATCCTAGAAACAACTACAAACTGGGTTTTCAAGATTTAATTGTTTCTGAAGGATCTATTAAGGATTTGGGAGTGTACATTAGTGATGACCTATCTTCTAGCATTCAATGTGTAAACACTGCGTCTAAAGCTTCTCGAGTTGCATCACTGATCCAGAAAAGCTTTGTCTCAAAAAATATTGAATTAATGGTTAAAGCTTTTAAAGTCTATGTAAGACCCATTTTTGGAGTATAACTCAGTGGTTTGGAACCCTTATTTGATTAAAGATATCAACTGTATTGAAAAAGTTCAGCGTAAATTTACTAAAAGAATACTATGGCGACAAGGTGACTTGTCTTACAATGAGCAGATGGGTTTGTTGAATCTGAAAGACTCGAAACTCGGCGTATCCATTTTGATCTCACTTTTGCTTTCAGAATAATCAAGAGACAGTTACTTTCCTTTGAAGACTTTTTCGAACTCGCACCCGAAAGGGGTACCAGATCAGTAAGTGATATAAAGCTTTATATCCACAAATTTCATTTGGACTGTAGGAAAAACGACTTTGCAAACAGGACGGCTAGAATCTGGAATACTCTGCCCCAAAGTATTGTTGATTTTAAATCTTTTAAACGGTTTAAGGGTTTGATTTCTAAACTTTGTTTAGATGAGTTTCTAAAGGAGCGTACGTGAGCACGATCCGCCTGTACGTCTCAGCCATTACTATGCTATGCTGATAAACTTTCTTTCGTTCTTTCGACATTATCTTATTACATCCTTTTTCATGTAATTTATATTGCATTTCCTACGGCAGTAATTGGCTAATAAATATTACACGCTACGATTGAAAATCCTTATCTTCCGTACGGATTTGGTTAGTTTTTGTAATGCAAAAATGCGTTTCAGAGAGCTAAAATTTCAAAATTTTCTTGCGCTTCGCGCCATTTGATAGATAATAGCTTTTATTGTCAAAAGCGACTTTTGAATTGGCTAAAATGCTTTACTGAAGGAGGGAAATTCAAATTTCAACAGAAATAACGTATACTGATCGTGATATTTTTAGTAGAGCTCGAAATTTTTGGAATTTTTGAAGAATATGGTGTGAGCCGATTTTGCGTCATTTCGGCAGAACTGCCATACAATTGCGCAAAACGAAACTTTATGCCGCTAAAAGACGTGGAAAAAAAGAAATAAACCAAATCCATACAAAATTCACAGAGTTACGGTACTTCAAACACCATTTTTGGACATTCACCATTTAAAGCCACTTTAAGGATTTTTGCTTTTTTTCAAAAGTTTCCAATTTTCACTAAAAACATATTTTTCTGTCATTTTAAAGGTCGCAGATTACAAAAAATTAAGTTATACTGCGCGTAAACCAAGATCAAAGAAAATTTTTCTGTAATGTTTTGCACAAAGTTTTAAAGAAATTTTTTTAATTCTACTATTTTTTTCATTGTTTACATCCAGTCAAAGATTTCTACTCAAATAAGATTCAAACAGCATTTTTGGATTTTTCTCAAAGTTCCAACCATTTGAAGATTCAAACAGTGGAGTGCATAATAACGTACCCAATTTAGGTCGACCCAAGCATCTATATATCGACCTGAGCATCTATACATTGACCTAAGCATCTATACCGATCTAAGCGGAGTTACCTCGACCTTAGCTGCCCGAAACATCTCACATATACTAAGCCTAAGCGTCGTTTAAGCAGAAATTTGAATTTGCACATATCTAATCAAGTAAAATGACAGAAAAAAACATGCAAAAAATTGTTTTTTTCACATTGAAAAATTTTCAAACAAAATTCTTTTTCTGCGCAATGAAAGTAGCCCAAGTTCGGAATATTTTGGTAAATAGTAAAATACCCACTTTAATGTAGCTATATCCAGAGTAACTTCTTTCGATCCTTTTAGCTCACATCGCCACAGACTTTTCCTGATGCCCTTGTTTTTGAAACACCTCATATCCACATTAAATTGTTTAAAACTAAAATGTATGGTCGTAGCATTTGTGATGATGATATCGTCTGCCGTAATGAATCGTTGTAACTTTCTGATGAAGCCTTGTTTAATGTGCAAAATGCGTTTAATGTGGTAGATATATAAGTGCAATAGTTGATTTGAATAAATTTTAGCCGCTTTGTTATTTATCAAGTGTATACATCATTTGTCCGGTTTTGTCCGGAATTTACATGCGCTCTTGGCCGGTTTTGTCCGGTTTTAAATGTTGGTTTTGTCCGGTTGGTCTTTTCAGAGTTGGCAACACTGGTCGGGCGGGATTAGCGTTGCCAGGTTGGCAGTTTTCCTTCTATTTTGGCAGTTTCTTGATTTTTTCGAAGGTTTTCGTTCCTATGCTTAACCAAAGGGTGGCAGTTTTTTTAGGGGCCCGTGGCAGTTTTTTTTTGGGCCGCTTCCATATGCTTTGTACAGGGGATGGCAGTTTTTCTCAAGAATTGTGGCAGTTTTGAAAATTTTGACCTGGCAACCACCGTTTTTTTCCACTTTTTGGTTTATTTGTCAACCAAAATTTTAGGAAATGGAAAAATTTTGGGCTCGGTTGGCATTTGTGGAAAATTTTTGTAATGTTTAAAATGCGTTTTAGAGAGGTAAAACTTCAAGAATTTTTCGGCGAATTGATTTAATTTTTACTTGTTTGTAATGTTTAGCCGCGCCGCGCCAATTTCAGCATTTTTATCGACAATCTGGTCCTGGGACTTCACTACGATTGAAACTCCTTACCTTCTGAACGGATTTGGTTAGTTTTTGTCATGCAAAAATGCGTTTTAGAGAGGTGAAACCACCGTTTTTTCCCAGCGATTTGGTTGACATTATAGACCGAACCCAAAATTTTTTTCCACTTTTTCCGACTTTTTTCACACGTTTTTTGTGGGAGGTCTAAAAACGCTTAAAATAGAGCGGCGCCTGTGTTGAAAAATCAGTGTTTTTTAAGTAGAAAATTTTATGTACACATGCAATAGCGGTGTTTGATGCACTTTTTGTGTAAATATTTTCGCGCTCTACAAGAAATATCACGATCAGTATACGTTATTTATGTTGAAACTTGAATTTCCTTCCTTCAGTAAAGCATTTTAGCCAATTCTGAAGTCGTTTTTGACAATTAAAATTATAATTTATCAAATAGCGCGAAGCGCCAGAAAATTTTGAAATTTCAGTTCTCTAAATCATTTTTTGCATTACAAAAACTGTGCTGAAGGTAAGGATTCTCAATCGTAGTGGATTTCTAGAACCAGATTATCGATAAAAATGCTGCAATTGACGCCGCGCAGCTTAAACATCAATAACAAGTAAGAATTAAATCAATTCCGGCGCGAAGCGCCGAAAAATTCTTGTAGTTTCACTTTCTAAAACGCATTTTTGCATTACAAAAACTAACTGAATCCGTGCAGAAGATAAGGATTTTCAATCGTAGTAAAGTTCTAGATCAAATTGTCGATAAAAATGATGCAGTTGAGGCGCTGCGCGGCTTAAAGATTAATAACAAAAAAAGAATTAAATCAATGCGGCGCGAAGCGTCGAAAAATTTTTTGAACTTTTAACTCTCTAAAACGCATTTTTAACATTACAAAAATTTTCCACAAATGCCAACCAAGCCCAAAAATTTTTCCCATTTCCCAAAATTTTGGTTGACAAAATAGACCAAAAAGTGGAAAAAAACGGTGGGTGAAACTACAATAAATTTTCGGCGCTTCGCGTCAAATTGATTGAATTCTTATTTGTTATTAATCTATAAGCCACGCCGCGGCCAATTTCAGCATTTTTGTCGACAATGTGGTCTAGAACTTCAATACGATTGAAAATTCTTATTTTCTGCACGGAATTGGTTATAGTTTTTGTAATGCAAAAATGCGTTTTAGAGAGGTAAAAGTGCAAAAATTTTTCGGCGAATTGATTTAATTCTTACTACTTAGTAATCGTTAAGCCGCGCCGCGCCGCGCCTATTGCAGCATTTTTATCGACAATCTGGTCCTGCGACTTCACTGCGATTGAAAATCCTTACCTTCTGCACGGATTTGGTTAGTTTTTGTAATGCAAAAAATGCTTTTTAGAGAGCTGAAATTTCATAATTTTCTGGCGCTTCGCGCTATTTGATAAATTATAGTTTTAATTGTCAAAGGCGACTTCAGAATTGGCTAAAATGCTTTATTGAAGGAAGGAAATTTAAGTTTCAGCAGAAATAACGTACCTATGTATACTGATCGTGATATTTCTTGTAGAGCGCGAAATTTGTGTACAAAAAGTGCATCAAACACCGCTATTGCATGTGTACATAGGATTTTCTACTTAAGAAACACTGATTTTTCAACCCAGGCGCTCTATTTTTAATGTTTTTAGACCTCCAAAAAAGGTGGAAAAAAGTCGGGAAAAGTGGAAAAAATTTTGGGTCCGCCGGTCTATAATGTCAACCAAATCGCTGGGAAAAACGGTGCTGGCAACACTGGTCGGGATCAGGGTTGCCATACCGAATTGGGGTGTCTTTTTACATCGTAAAGAATCTTTGCCGAATACAAAAAAACAGTGGTTTTAGAAGGGTAAAATTTCAAAATTTGCCGGCGCTTTGTGTCGGTTTGATTTATTTTTAATGTTTTTTATTGATGTTCCCGGAGCGCCGCGCCGATTGCAGCACTTTTAACCACAACTTGCTCTAGAAATTCACTGTAATGAAAATTCTCATTTTCTGAACGGATTTCGACAATTTTTGAAATGATAATGCGTTTTATAGAGCGAAAATCAGTTGGTAGGTTTCAAAAATTGGTTGACCCCAGCAACAGATTTTTGGACCACAGCAACCGATTTTTGGACTCCAGCAATCAATTTTAGACCCCGAGCAACCGGTTTTGTAACCCAGTAACCGAATTAGGACCCTGCCAACCGATTTCTGGATCCCACCAACTGATTTTTAGACCACAGCATCTGATTTTTAGACCCCATCAACTGATTTTTAGACCCCAGCAACCGATTTTTAGACCAGAGCAACCGATTCTTAAAGCCCAGCAACTGATTTTTGGACCCCGGCAACAGTGATCGCATGGGGACCCCGACCCCGAAAATCCCCGGCGTAAAACCCCGACCCCCAACCGGGGGCATGATTTTTCGAGTCGGGGTTGAACCTTTTTTCTGGGTTGAAATATAGCATTTTATTTGTTTTTACATAGGAGAATTGTATGAATAGCAAATAAATTCAGAACAAGGACAATTCATTCATCAGCAAAATTAATATTCTAAACTCGACACTCGCGATATTTTATAAAAAGTACGCCTGGTCGCCATGTTGTTAAGACGTACATACATGTTCACATATTTTCCATTATGAAGTGCGCCGAAATTACTGCGGAATCACAGGCGTAGCCGGTGGGAATGGAGTGCACTTGCCCCCGGAATTTTTCATGAAAATTATGTTGATTTTTCTGGCGCAATGTTTCCAGAACATTGAGTTTAAAAAGGCACAAACGTCAAAATTTTCCCGGCGCTTCGCGCCATACATTATTATTTATTGTTATACAGATCCAATGAATTTAAAAGCTTGAATCTATTAACATAATCCAGCACTTCGCAGCACTTTAGTGATTTAATGCACTATTAGTTCATTGAATGAAACTGCACATGCTTGTTGAACATAATAGTAAAAGTACGAAAATGTTTGCGTACCAATTTATCTATTCTCTGCTTTGTTTATCTTTCTTTACAAGGACACATAATTCTATCTTAAATGAAAGGAAAGGCCAAATTTTCTTGTGTTTTGCGCATTTTCTGTTCTCTGAACTAGTTAATAAGAAGGCCACAAATGGGCCTCAAAAATGGTAAGAACAAAATTCTCATTGATACATCTTTCAATGACTTATTGGTTGCGACCCGTTGCTGCGCTACATACTTAGCAGAGGTCGAAAAACGCATTTCAGTTCAGAAGTTTTGTGCACTGTAGGTGTTCATAAATTTTAAGTTTTTTTTTATTTAATTCAGAACCGAGATTTTGCCAATTTTTCGAAAATTTTAACTTTACTAATAAAAAATTAGGAGTGCTTTTTTTACAAAATTTTCGGGGGTTCTGCTCTGGACTCCGTTGGGGGCGCTTGAGCGCGCCACCCCAGACCTCCAGCCATACAATCTCGATCTACATGTTGAAAGAGATTTTTAGGAGGACAGAAAAGGTAAAAGGATTAGGAATTTTTAAAAATTTTCGGCGTTAGCGCCGCAATTAGTTTATCTGTTTGTATTATTTAAGCGGTATAAATTGAGTTTAAAGAGTAAAAAACGTCAAAATTTTCCTGCGCTTAGCACCGCCGATTATTGTCTTAGGGCGGTAAAAAATAACCGAATTTCTTGATGCTTTGCGCCACTTATGATTTTCGAACTGTTTGTCAATAAAAAGGCGTTAATTCTACATGAAAACGGTAAAAATTTCGAAAATTTTCGGCGCTTCGCGCCATTAACCCCTCTACAATCAGTGCGCCATAGAAAACCGTTATGAAAAAACTGTGGAAGAATACGAAAAAGCGAGAGCGATTAGTGATTAAAATTGAAAGTAATGCTAAATTGCTAAAACCATGTTTGAACTTGGAATGGAAATAAAATGTTGAACATAACTAGCTTTATTAGTATGCTCTACAAACAAGTGAAGGTATCGTTTTTATCCTTTTCAAATTGGTATGTAATCATGCAATGTTAATTGTTAATCTTCAACCCCGACCCCAACCCCGACCCCACCCCAAAAACCGGGGTTTTTCATCCCCGACCCCGACCCCGATCGGGGGTGAAAATCTGACCCCGTACGATCACTGCCCGGCATTTGATTTTTCAGCCTTCAGCAATCGATATTTGAGCCCAGTAACTGATTTTTGGATCTCAGCAACCGATTTTTGGACCCCAGCAACCGATTTTGGCTGCACTGTTGGCGGCATCTTATCTCGTAAAACGCCTAAAAAAGTTTTTGTCTAAAACGTAGGGTGCAACTGGTAGACCCTCCGGCTGCTACCAAACCTGCTCCGGCTTATACCCGGTTGAACCTGGTTGAACTCCTTGTCCAGGTGTGGTCTACAATGCATTTTTGCATTACAAACAGTGTTCAAAAATCCTTGCAGAAGATGAGGAATTTCATTCATACATAATTAAGTTCTACAGGTTGTTTCATAAAACAATACACTCCTTTTCATAATTTTCGATTGAAATACTGAACGCACAAGAAAAACAAAAACACTAAACGAAAGCTAATTCAATTGTGCATCGAACTGTATATAACTTATGACGATACGGTAAAAATTTGGCCGACAAGAAAAAATTTTCGCAATGTCCGCCAGAAGACATTTTGACAAAGCGTATATGATCGACGACGAAATTCGTCCATAGCCGAATTTATTCTATCTTGCGATACTTTGTTCCAGCAATACTTGATCCGACGCTTGAGGACCACACATGCACATAGGGGGGTGAGGGGGTATTACCCCTCCCTGAGGGGTCAGCTAGACCGGTACTGTCCGGCGATTTTAAGCTGATGGAACGTCTTTTGCATCATTTTTGAGATCAAAATCAGTAGGAACGTCAAAATTTTTCCGGCGCTTCGCGCCACATTAGTACTTTTAAGTACTTTTTACTCAAAAAGTGCCCAAAATTAATAAATTTTTGCATGTTTTAGTGTTAAAAGTGATATAACACAGTCAAATGGACTAAAAATGCTTTTAAAACGTGATATTACCACGAAAAACGTTTTATAGGCTATTTTGACCACCTTGATCGTTAAAACAGCAAAAATAATCGTGAACTTCAAATTTACTCGTCTTGGATTTTTGGGATTTCACCCCTGCCGACCATGACCTTGTGCACCTATGTTGAGGACAGCTAGGCTACTAATTACGCTTTCTCGTACACCATCTGCTGAAGAGCACCCCACTCGTAGTAATCCATCACATAGAGGTCGGGCGAGCAAAGCGGCCATTCGTTAGGTTTCAAGAAATCTGAATAATTATCTTTTAACCATGAAACGGAAAATTTTGACGTGTGAGAGGTAGCACCATCCTGTTGTAGCATAAAAGTTTTATCCGGATATAGCGGATTTTAAAGTGGACACGTATTTTTTGCTATCAACCTTCGATTTTTGGTCAGTTAAGTAAATATTTGATGTCCCACGCGTGTGACACTGCTCCCCACACCATAATTTTTCTTGGGAAAATGTTTTTCTCTATTATTAAGTTGGCTGGAGGAACATTCTTTTTATCGAGTTCTTACTGTATACTCTATTATTTTGGGTGCAGAGTGTTTATCAAAAAATCTTTTTCGTCGGAAAAGCAAGATTTTGTAAAACTGACAATTTGATTTTGCGCAGCAAATGTTTGGTTGGACCTGAGGAAATGTTTACCTTGTTTTTTCATCTATCTCTTGAAGTGGAACTCTCTTCAAAACGTTGATGCTTCGATCCTTAATGATACGGTTGACGGATGATAGTGAAAGTCCCAGTCTTTGGCTAATTTTCCGTTGAGATAAACGAATACCAACCTTGTTAGCTGGGTTAATCACTAACTTTTCCACTTTGGTAGCATTGGTGACCATACCTGGGCAATGGCTGACAGTTCGCCCCATCCAACTTCCAGCCAAAAGGTGGGTGGGTCCCTAGACTCTGAAAAGGTGATCTGTCCCTCGGAAAAGGTGGGTCCGTGCCTGAAAAGGTGGGTCGTTCAGCTTAATCAGTGGGACAGTCGCTGAAAAAAGGTGGGTCCATCCATGAAAAAGGTGTCGAACAGTGTAATAAGATAGTTCCTGTGCATGTTTTGCAAACTGATCATGATATACTGTATCTAGCATTTCCTAAAATTATCTCCAAAAATTTTCTCCTCTACAAAACATAGCCCCGTCCAAGTTACCCCTTCGCCCCGTCCAACTTT